>DWGR01000961.1:0-18245 GCA_018247715.1 Heliconius burneyi
TATACAATAAAATTTAAACGAATTATTTGTATTTCCACGGTCTGACAAAACAAAGTGCAGGTGCCGCCAGTCGACACAATTTATCAATATCAAGCACATGGATGAGATCTGTTCTGAGACCTGTCTGCCTACGCTGTTATGAAGATAAGAAATTAAATAAAAAAATTAAACTATCTAAATACTTAGTTTTACACTTTATCCCTAGCGGGGTGGACAGAGAGAACGTAGCGCCAAACGCTACGGTCTCTACATATCTCTCTCGCCTCGTCCACTATTATCTAAAAAATATAAATGTATTCTATACTAGTACAAAGTAATTCTACTTTAGATATATTATCGAGAACTCGATCAAGACAAAAACTGTAACAAAACATGAAGCAGTAGCTCGACCGTAATATATGTATATCGTTATAATATTTTTTATACTTTACAAAAAATATTACTAGAAACATTGGGAACACGATGCTATAATGTTTTTGTTTTTGTGACGTTGTTTTTTAAATTAAAGTCATTTCTTTATTATGTAGATATATTTTTTATCGACTATGGTTCGTAGACTTCGTTGTTTTTTTGTGTTAGGTACTTAGTTTCGTTTTTTTTTAAGTAAGAGTTATTGAACCGTTTGTACCACGACCGATTTTATTTGAATGATTATTATTATTTATTTATTTTCATCAGTTTCACGCTATCCCGCATACGACAGGATAGGCAGAGAGAATCTATTGTTGAGACCCTCCGTTCCTCACTTTCTGCCGAATTCTATAGTGTTGGTTGGTGCCACAGGGAAGAAATGAAAATATTAGTAAATGATAAGTTATTCCTACGAGTGAGGATCGAACCTACAACTGTCACGTTACGGTGACACACTTGTGCCGGCAGTGGTTTTTTTTTTGTTAAAAAGTTTTTTTGTTCTTTTTCACCACAATCGACTTATTTTCCAGGATACCCAAACATTCACTATTTATTTTTTAGGGTTCCTCAAAAGTTTCTTTTATCATCTTGGAGGAGTTCTTACTTATCTCATGGAATACAGCAGTTATAACTTCATATAAACAGAGTGAATGTAGATTCGAGTCCTACTCAACGGGAATGAACTATTTTAATTTTAATGCAATGACTTTTTCTAAAACTTATAATAAGACTAAGCCCAAATCAACAGTTATATTTCAATTAGAAAGTGCAAAGCAGAGTGTCTTGACACTAGGTTCTCTCATCCTACATTTGCTATACGGAGAAAAACAAGAATAGAAGCAAAACTAAATACAATAAATAACATCACATAGTATGTATGTTCATCAATTTCTATAATAACTCTCAGTCATAAGTTGTTGTGCTCTTGAGTATTTCTCTTTTCGAGCACCCTTTTAAAAGCTTTACGTTAATTTCCACTTTCCTTCGTATTCCAAGAATTGTTTTGTAATATTTGGAACTCACGTTTTTAAAAGAAAATTATTGCACATATATAAAAAAAAAGAAAAAAAATGTTTATTTGTGTTTACTGTATTATTTATTTAGATAGTGGTCAGTTAAATTTGAAATGATTTGAGTGTTTTGTTTTCTATGTTATAAATATCTATAAATGTTCGTAGTAAATTGGACTTTATTTTTGAAAAAATTAGCAAAAAATATAAAAATTTAATTCTGTGTATCATGAAGTCTCTTATACTACTAAGGAAAGGAAGGAAAAATAGCTTAAATTGAAATCTTCTGAATGTAAAGGGTTTTCTTTTAGGGATATAACAATTTCGTATCTTTATATAAACGCACCCTTAAACTTTTTTAATAAACTGTTAATATCAAAATATTAGTTAAAGTCAACATTTTTATTATGGTAAAGTTAACGAAACAGAAACGTTCATAAATGATTAAAAATTACTACCGAAATTCTGTGTCGGTGGTCGCAACTTTAAGAACGCTTACTCTAATTTTCGGCCGTAGCTCACTTCTGGCTCAATGGCTTTGTTAATAAGCAAAATATGCGTTATTGGTCAGCAACAAACTCTCATGTGCTTCTTAAGATACCGTTGCATCCGCAAAAAATTACTGTTTGATGCGGTTTTCATGCCGGAGGTGTGATTGGGTCGTATTTTTTCGTGGATGAAAACGACCGTCATGTTACCGTCAATGGAGAGCGCTATCGTGCTATGTTGGAAGATTATTTGTGGCCAGAATTGGATGGACTTGACATCAACGATATGTGGTTTCAACAAGACGGTGCGACTAGCCGCGGAGAGCTAAATTGAGCTAAATTCTTATGTCCCTAATGGAAAACCCGATATAAAAAAAAATCTACATAAAAACTATCAATTAGTTTGTATTTTTTTAATTTCAATTAATTATAATATGTAATTAATCCCAATTAAAAAAATTAATTAATTATAATTATAATTTTAATTCATTATAATTTATGTTTCCTTTAATTTTGTGCGTATAGGTAGGTATAATAAAGAAGTAGGTTTTTTTTTATATCTTTTATGATATGTTTATTTCATAGATACAACAGATATACAAGATAATTAAATGTACTGAACAAAAAAAAAACAAGAAGTCCGAAGTCCGTTTTCGTTTTATTCGCTTGTAAATTTTCCTCCTTTCCCTTTATAAATATACTATATAGGTCATGGAAATTGATAGCCACTTAAGAAATTATTATTTAATATAAATACAGATCAAATGGAGGGTCCCGGAGACCAATTAGGAAGGCAATTACTGCTTAACCCACGTTCATAAAGATGGATTATCCATCTTTATGAACGTGGGTATATTGATAATAATTAGGTCTATGGGGCTATATTTACTTCATTCTTTAATTACAACTTACCACAGAAATTTAGTGGTTCCAGTCTATTTTCTTTAATATTTTGCAATAGAGGCTGTCGTAGCCCAACAGTAAGTACTGGTCTGGCAGGTCTGACTGTAAGCGCGGCGGTTGTAGGTTCAATTACCACTCGGAGAGATTAATTAATTTTCTTACTCTGGTAACAGAACAAAGTATACCGCACATTCTGATCTGTTCTGTTCCGTGGTGGTCTGGTCTGGTTCTGGTCTGTGTTATTTATTAGGTAATGAATCGAAAATTGGACGGACGGTGGGATACGTAGTGTCTTAATACTCCGGGATAAGTAATTTTTTTTTGTCTCACATGCGGGATAAGTGTTTTTTTTTGTTTCTTTCGAACATGAGGTTAATGCTGTTAGCTACTGGCTTTTACAGCGACACCAGTTTTGTAGGGAAGGGGGTATTCTGTCTCTGAAGAAATACAAGCACTAAGATCGTCCCCTGTGGGACTCGAACTTCGGCCTCCGGCCCTCGAGCCGTATGCAGATAAGTTGAAAAACCATACAAAGTAAGTAAAACATATCTTTCCATTTTAACAAACAAAATTATAAGCAAATTCGTGATAATTCTGGTGGACTTGGGAAGGTTATTGTCGGTTAGTTATTATTCTGCAGTGCTAATGCAGGAATGTACTAAAATTTACTTACCGGGCTTAATTAGGATAAGCAAAATAACAAAGTAGCTTGTGTACGTTCAAAATATATTATTTTCACATCTAATTCACTTATTATATATAGGCTTAATATAAATATCATTTATATTAACATGGTAGTGAAAGGGAACTTAATGTTCGGAAACTCCGTTCCCCATTTTCAGTCCAATTGTTAAGACATTGTGTATTGAGTTACGGAACTCAACACCGCGGTTTGTAATGCTACCACACAAAGGGACTGTAAATATTAAATAAATCACTCTTACAAGGAGGAATTGAACCAACGACCTCTAATTACAATCACACGCTTGTGCTTCTGCGCCACGACGTCGGTCTCTCAATTCATTTCCTTAATAAGCGTCAAAATTAAATTATGATAGACGAGGAAAATTTTACACTTAATTCAAAACAAAATAAAAACTGTACTTTAAGATAAAATGGCAACATCTTAATCGAGAGATTTTTTGCGACTTTCGTTAAACGTCCATTATAATTATCGATGCTTTTAGCGTTCGTTAGAGACGTATATAAAAAAATAAAATCGAAGCTAAGTTGGTAAAAAAGATATTCTAAACACGATTAAAATGTTTTTAGATATAGTGATATTACAGCACACACAGCAAGGTAGGCAAGCGGAACCTACTGTTAAGACAATCCGTTCCCCACTTTCCGCCGAATTTTTCAATGCAGTTATGTGGCGGAACTCAACACCGGGCTTTTGCCTTGGTTCCAAAGCGAGGACATGAAAACATTTATAAACAATAATTTATTTATGTGCCATTACGGCTTCATTAAATATTTAAAATTAAAATAAATTAAATCAGCTTCACGCTGTATCCCGCACATAGCAGAGTAAGCAGAGGGTGCCTAATGGTGTAGGGTGCCTAGTGTTAAAAATTAAATTAAAAAAATATTTAAATAAAATAGAAAATTATAATAAATATTAAAATTATAGATATACATTTTTTGCTTTAATAAGACATTTAGACATGGAGCCAATGCGTACTTCTAATACGGCCCTACAAAAATAACAGGTAAGCCTAGTGTAAAATTTTACCCTAATAACCTTACAGATTCTCAAGGGAGTAGAGTAGAAATGGTGCATTAGACAAGCAGACACGAAGGACCTCTTAATTAAGTTTATCACGATAAAACACAGTCGACTTGGCGAAAAATATCCACAGTCCTTGATCTCTCTAACCTCAGACGGTGAGCTCCGTCTGCCTAAGCATATTTTTATTAATAATATGTTTTGTTACTTAAACCAAAATGTTTTCGCTTGTGCAAAATTTTATTTATAATTCTTTTTTAGCGTGACACTAGGTATATTATACTAGGAGTATTAAGACACTCCGTTATACGCATTTTATAAAGCTCTGGCAAGACAAAGCCTGACTTTAAGTTATGCCGCTCGACAAGGTAATGTTTCAAATTTGCAAAGAAAATCAAGAAAATAATGTTCTGGCACTAGGACCTCTCGGCTGAGCTAAGATTACCTAATTATGTTAGTTAACCATTGTCGTTTAAAACAATTGTTTGTATGAACAAATAGAATTAATTACATGAGTACGTTTGACCTTAAGTGGCCTTTTGAGAATATTCATAATTACCTAGCTTTATAAACTTATTAAAATATTTATTATTATTCTTTTATTATATAAGTGAATAAATTTTACGTTTTTTGATATAACATAAGTTATTATAAAAAATACATTTAAAAATATTAAAAAAACACTCTTCCAAGGGTGGGACAAAGGTCCGGTGGCTAGGGCTCCAGAGAGAGGAACCTCCTCACAATACGCGCTGTCTTAAGTAAAACCTTACCAAATAAAGCCTTCTGCATCCGGTTCTTGATCCAACAGCTAAGCGATAACCTCTTAAGATGTTGGTCGAGGGCTTTCGCTATTAAACCGTTAACTGAAACCACCATCGGCACAATGATAGTCGCAGTGACATCCCACATGGCGGTAATTTCATGGGCTAGGTCCAAATATTTTTTTTAAATAAATTAATAATAATAATATTATAAAAAAAGAAGATGAGACATGTCATGGGACAGGAGTACAAGTACACTACACTGTAATCGCGATAGACTGTGGGTTCGATTCTCACTCGAGGAAATGAAAAATTTATTACTTTCATTTCGCTCGCTCGCTTCAATCGCTCTAAGTACGTAAGGCTAAGCGTTCGGTTCCGCCACCCAACACGCAATGCCTCCAGTTGTACAAACTCTAACCTTACTCGTAATTTCATTTTAATATTAAATTATATTATACAAATTTGCATACCAACGTCTGTCGAAGAGATGCGTATAAGACAGGGCACTGTACTTGGATTTATTAATTGAAACCAAGTGTGGTTTTAATTTCGTATGTTTGTATTTACCTATGTATATAATTATATGTTTGATAGAGGTTTTTGGTTTTCAGCGAATAAAAAAATCCAACAAGTATTTTATGAATCTTTCAAAGTGAATAATGCAATAATATAAGAAATGTAATTGAATCTTTTTATCTTCAAGCTAGCGTCAAGACTCTCCGTTCTCCTCCTTCAAACCATATTCAAAATATACACTATAATTGATAGATTGTGCGCTGAGTGGCTAATTTCAATGTCACATATTGATAGCTGAGTAGGGAATTCGAAATAATTATTACCATTTATATATAGTCCAATTACGTCACGATGGACTATAGCAAGAGGAACCTAGGAACCCTAGTGTTAAGACCATTCCCATTAAGAGGAAATTGCAGCTAAATTGTGGAGGCATTGCGTGCTACATTTTGCCTTGGCAACAGAGCGAACAAATGGAAAAAAAATATTTACTTGAATGGGAATCGAACCTGTCGCATTTACAGTCACATGCTTGTGTATCTACGCCACGACTGGTGTGTGATATTGTATTGACTCTTTAAGTCTATATTAATTACATTATATATTTTTTTCTTTTTGTCTTATTGAATATACTTGTTTCCATAGCTTCTAGTCACCATGACGATCAATCACGAGCCTTAACAAAGCGGTGACGGAAGAATCGTTGACACTGTGATGAATAACCTTCCAAAATTAAGTAAAGTTTTTGTTGTTTTAATGTATTTAACCTACCTTTTAATTATGGTGTATTTAATTAATCAAAACTAAATAAATGCTTTTAAATTCATCGGAAAGTAGGGATGGTAACAGCCTTAACACTAGGTTCCCAGGTCCCCTGCTTGTTCGGTATGTGCGAGATATAGTGTAAAGAGCGTGTCGCTCTAAGTTGTCAGGATAACTGTAACAGTATGTATAGTGGGCTACTACCACTTCCATTTATCGGTTATCGGTATGTAATGTATAATGTCTATACAAAAAATCGGCTTCACGCTGCATCCTGCACATAGCAGGGTAGGTAGAGGAAACCTAGTGTTAAAACACTTCGTTCCCCACTTTCTGCCGAATTCTGGAGTTTGCTTCGACACCAGAGCGAAGAAATGGAAATATACTCGTAAATGGAAATAAACATTTCATTTTTAAGAGTAAGCATCGAACCCATAACCAGTCGGTTTTACAGACAGCCACATCACTAGACTGTACACTTCCTCGATAAATGGATTATTCAGAAAGTCTGAAGAAAATTCCCCTAGAGACATGCCATCAACATAAATAAGTTGTTACTAGAATACAAGAATTTCAACGTGGTTTGATGAGAACGTATGGCTGATACGGTCAGAGCGCTTGGATGGTTACCAAGAGGCGCGGGTTCGAGTCCCGCTACGTTCAAACTTTTATACGTTTTCTAAATAAGTATTTTTTTCCTACGTGAATAACACTTTAAATTTGTTAAAAATGGATTAACAAATAAAAATATTAAGTGGGAATTGAACCTACAACCTGTCGTTTACAGTAGCACGCCTGTGTTACGCCACCACCACTGGCCTCAATTAATAAACACATTATAAAATAAAATATTTAGAAGTACAAAGTAAGTGAAAATTTACCTTTGAAAAGAAAATCTTTTTACAACATTGATAATAAATCAAAGAAGATATTGCCGTCTTATTGATATAAAATACATCGGAGAGACGCTCGATCTCGTGATATAATAGACATTAAAAATACATATATCTGATATAAATATGATAAAGTGTATTAGAAATGGCTTTTATATTTCATGTTTGATTTCTTATAGTAAATTGGCAGTAGATTTTTACATAGGATAGCGTATTGATATTAATTAAATACTTTGATAAAATACTAATCCCTATAAGTTTTACGCTGTATTACGTAAAGCAGTAGCCCAAGCACTAATATCTATCGAAAAGTATTCGAATCGTTGTCGATACCAATTTGTATCGACTTGGCGCTTGGACTACAGCTTAGGCAGAAAGAACTTGGGAACCTCATGTTAGGATATTCCATTTCTTACTGTTACTCTTTACTTAATATTTTGTAACCCGTTTAAGAGGACAGGACGGAGTTACCGACATCGCTCACAGAATTAGTACGTTGAAATGGCAATGGGCTGGACACGTCTGTCAAAGGACCGATGGCCATTGGAGCAAACGAGTCCTTGAGTGGAGACCTGAAGAAGGTTGCTGGCTTCGATTGGATGTGGGAGGCGGAGGATCTGGAGCTCTGGCGCACCCTGGGGGAAGCTTATGTTTAGCAGTGAAACCGAATAGGCTGATTTGATTAAATTAATCAGAGGAGGAGTACCTCAACCAACTATTGTATATGTTTTAAGTGCTTAAATAAAGTTATTATTATTATTATATTATTTCTATCAAAGCCCGTTCCGTTCCTCACTTTTCGTTGAGTACTAGAGGCATTGTTGAGTGGCGAAACTGAACGTCTCGCTTAACAGCCGCATGTTTGTGCTCACTCTCCAAGAATGGCCTTAAAAATTAATGGAATTAATGTTAAGACAAATTACTTGAAATTATGAATAGGTGAAACAAAGTGATATGGGAATGAAAGTAGGCGTCTTGAATGTGAATTGCCTGCTGTACGCAGATGATGCAGCGCTTATTGCATCATCGGAATGCGGGTTGCAGGCATTGGTCACCTCTCTGAAAGAAGGGTGTGAAAACAATTGTTTAAGTCTGAATGCGAGTAAGACAAAAGTTCTGGTATTTGAAAGAAATGAAGAGAGGACCGAATGAAATGTCAGTATGAATAGTAATTAGAACAAGTGAATGAGGTGGTATACTTGGGAAGTGTGTTCAGTAGAGATGGAAGATACGAGATGGATGTGGAAAGCTGCTGCGTATTGCTGTCGGTAACAGCGTTAACGGATCCTTAGCTGCATTCATGAGACGGCGAAACGTCAATACAGCTACGCGTTTGGCCGTACACAATGTAGTGTTGGTACCGACGTTGTTATATGGCGGCGAAACGTCGGTATTACAGAAGAAGAATGAAAGAAAGATAAATGCCGTGGAGATGCGATCTCTTCGTAGGATATGCGGAGTCAGCTTAACTGGTCGAATACGCAATGTGTGCGTACTTATATTATTCTTTACAAATGGCGTTTTATTTTAAAATCATAATTTTATTATTTATTTTGTTTGAAAAATAACTTTTACATTTTTGGGACTTTTTAAAAAATTATATTAGGCTTTTATAGAGTAATTAAAACTATAGTTTTATTTAAAATGGTGCTTACAATTCCATCCTGTATAATAAGAAAGAATTTAAATTTTTATCGGAAATCTTGTGGGACTCGTCGCTTTCATAACGTCGACAATTTATGCCGGGCGTAGTATTTAATTTAGACAAAAATATTCTTTGCCATAATTGCTAACATAAATTTAAGGAATCACCAAATTAATGATAAAGAGCGTCTGCCTTCGTAACTCGTTTAGTTAAAATAAACAAATTGCTAAAGTGGGAACGCACAGGTCCCTTTTAAATTAAGAAGTTAAGAAAATAGACGCTATTTTGACTTCATTGTTCGGTTACTTCCGTAATTGTGGAGAAAAACAACATAAATGACAAGTTTTTGACGTTTATAAAACAATATATTCATGAGCGCCAAATTTATTCCGTAAAAAATCGCTTATACATGAGTATGTTGATATGTGATATCTCACAAAATCTCATACAACTTCAATAGGGCATTAAGTATACTGTTTTATCTTGTATTCAGAATGAGTTAAACCAAAATCTATGCTTATACTGTTCTAACCATACTAATGTTATACATATTTAAATTGTATCAGCCCTACGGCCACCATCCACCACCTGTAGATCCTCTAGGATTAAGTGGGTCCAAAGGTATTGAATTAGCACAAAATGATCCGAACGCTGTATCGTCATTTTTATAAAAAGAAATCAATATGAGTTCCTGCCCAAGGCGTCGGTACAAAAATTCAGGTCTTGAACCTATTTGAAATTCAAACCCTCTCTTCTGATACCTCACTTGAAATAGAGTTTAATACCAAATTTTGCCTTCTTGGCTATTGTTTTTAAGGATTTCACCATAAATGTATAGTTATCAGATTTTTCCAGCACTAGTACGACTCATAGAAGCTAGCTGCCAAATTCCATAAATCTAGGTCAACCAGAAGTACCCTATGAATTCTGATTCCCTTTATAGTGTCGAAATACGCGTTTTGATTTATAAACGGCTATATCTGTTATTTAAGTACATGTAGAAATATGATTTTTTAGGAAATCAAGGGACCGTAGATATGGTTTAAATTTCAACTTATTATCTCTAAGCGTTCCTGAAATAAAGACACAGACAGATGGACAACAAAGTGATCTTAGAAGGCTTCCTTTTTTTCTTAAGAGGTACGGAATCCTAAAAAAGGTTGAACCCTTAACTGTTATTTTCAATGAGACTTAAGCGCCTAAATCGATTCAACAACATGTGCTTTGGTTTTGATTTTTAATATATAACTAAAAAGAATATATATTTTAATATAAAGTTTTACTATTATTTATTCAACCCACTATAAAGGATTTTTAAATATGTTGGTCACCTAAAAAATGTTTATTTTTAAAAGAGTGAGGTGGATTTTATTTTACTAAAATTATAGTGTCAGTTACAAGCAATATTTCAGGTAAATTTCTTAGTTTGATCTCACGCTGTCACATCAATTATTAAAAAAATAAAGCCGTTTAATTATTTCAAAGGGATCTTATCTCTCAAGGTATGACAGTAAACAATTACTTAAAACATTTTTAAAGTCTTTGGAAAGTAAGCTTGTTATTTCCTATTGTATTTTATATTTTATAGTGGCGGAACTTAACGTCGCCCTTTGAAACCTATTTTTAAAGAAACTGTTAAATGAACTTGGTTCGAATAAAATAAGAAGAAAAATTTATTAATAAAGAAAGGGATGAGATGAGCAAAGAATATGTATTTTTATTTTACATGAGACAGCGAAACGTGGGTCTTACAGATGAAGTATGAAAGAAAAATGAATGCCGTGGAGATGCGCTCTCTTCGTAGGATAAGTGGAGTCAGCTTAGCTGATCGAATCCGCAATAAAGAGATACACAGAATGGCAGGTGACATCCTCACGATGTCACTATGAGAATGAAGAAGAACACGCTTAGCTGGTTTGGGCACCTCAAACAAATGAGTGATAAACAAATTTCATAGAAGATTTATGATGGAAAAATGAGCAGTAAGAGAGGGAGACGTCGGTTGACCTTCGAAAACATAGTATGAAATACTGGAGGAAGCTTACGTACAATGCACGCTCCTCATGCATTTTACGTTGCTGTATGAAGAGGTTGATGACAGTGGACGAGGCGACAGAGGTATGTTAAAAACGCAGCGTTTGGCGCTCCGTTATCTCTGACTACCCCGTTAGAGATACATCTCGAATATAAGTTAAGTTAATTTTACTTGAGATAGTTACAGAGACAATAAAAAAGCAGAACTATCTAAATCAAGTTACTTCGTTCTCCGTCATTTTGAAGGTCTTTTTATAAAAAGAAACTGTCTACACGAATAACGTAAAAGAGGTTATAAAGGTAAAAAAGATATGGCACTATAAAATTGAATTTATGATATAAATTTTACGTGATCCCACACATTCAGGAAGTTCTTTCCTGAACATGTCACGTATAACAACATTATCCTTATGATTTGGGAAGGGTTCAAGGACTTATAACTTATTAAATAAATAAATAAAAATAAATCAGCTTCACGCTGTATCCCGCACACAACAGGGTAGGCAGAGGGAACCTAGTGTTAAAATACTCCGTTCCCCACTTTCTGCCGAATTCTGGAAGCATTACGTGTTGAGTGGCAGAACTCAACGCCGCGCTTTGCCTCGACACCAAAGCGAAGAAATGGAAATATAAACGTAAATAAATATTTCACTTCCTCGATTGGGGATCGAACCCACAAGCGTCGCGTTATAGTCACACCCTTGTGCCGCTGCGCTACGACGGCCTCAATAACTATAAATAACTTATTATTTATCAATAATTTTTAGAAGCTGAGGTGTCGCAATGGCACACGCATGTGATTGTAAACGTGACGGTTGTGAGTTCGGTTCCCACACGAAGAGATTAATCATTATCAGCGTGAAACTGGAAGAAAAACTAATTTGTCGAATAATTAGGATGTTTTACATATAGATTTTTATTTACACACACATCTATATATAAACTGTCATACAGGTCACGACATGTCATGACAGGTAACTAGTATACCCAGAAATTAACACACAGTCCAAACTGTAGAACTTAGAGTTTATTGGTATTTTATTTTGCGGTAATCTATAATTTATTTATTTGACTTATTACCGTTATTTTATAATTTTATAGAAACCGGCTGAATCGATAAGATGATCAGTTTAATATAGGAAAGGTTAACAAAAACAAATAATAAATCTTTGTAAATGCGAGGAAGCAAACTGAACGTAGCACAATATGCATACCGAGTATATACTAAACTTATTAACCCTTTTACATGAAGAGACGGTTTCAATTCATTATGTGTGTAAAATTTGTCAAGAGGCGTAACTCAACGCTGCTCTTTGCCTCGTACCAAAAGGTAGGAATAAAATTCCAATTCCTATTTGAGAAAATGAAATATTAAAATGTTTCATTTTCTCCCAGTCGCACGTTTGTGCCCTTGCACCACGACAGGCCTGGTATTGGTATATATTCATATAACTTATGTAGTCAAATATAGCGGTGTATATTTTTATTTATTACATTCATTTAATAGGTAAAAATCTTCTAAGTAAGATTTTATAGCATACGAGTAATAGTTTCAGTCAAATGGTGTGCGCAGCTCCATCTAGTGTCAAATTGCAAAAAATATCTAAAATATTTTTTGCTTCGACACTTATGAAAATGAAAAAGAACCTTTATTTTATTCTTGAAGCTGTGGTTTGTCAACGATAAATATTTTGTAATTTCGTCTCAAAGAGATAACAGATGTCATAGCTCCAATTGTTGCCTTCATGGTTCTCTATAAATTTATTCTTATAATAAATCTATAGAAAAGTCGTTTCTGTACATTGAAAATATTTAAAAGAAAATTGCAAGGATGTTAAAGGATAACTAATAGAATCCATTTCCAGCATTTTTGGATTTTTTGTCTGTTTGTCTGTTTATGTCAACACGTGTCACGTAAAAAGTACACAACAAATTTAGGCGATTTTTATATAAAAAAATTGCAAGTAACTCAAAGTAGGTTTTAGTTTTTATTTCATTTTAATCGCTTCACTCTATCAAATGATATAAGTATTTAACGTTTTCAAAAAGCTTATATTTGAGAAAGAATGAATGTACGTAGTTCGCCGGGTCAGCTGGTAGTTAATAAAAATATAAATTAATGAATTATTCCTAAAATATATAGAAAATAATATAAAATAACCTTAAAAGAATTACTTTGATCTCTCTGTTAATTATCTTTTGACGGATCCTTAAGTAGATTGTTAAGAAATATTTGTATCCCAATAATATTATCAATGCCAAAACAAGGTGAAAGAGGTTGTTTTTAAGAAGACTATTTTAGTTCGAATATTATAAAATATAATTATAAAATGTTTCAGAAAATTTTGTGGATGCAGCACATTAGTGCGTCAGTACATAGTTAAAGCATGTATTTGAGGCCGTCTTGGTAAAGTGGCATAAGAGTGTGAGGGTTCGATTCTCACTCGAGAGAATGAATTATTTATCATATCAGGTTTTCGAAGCCCAATGCTGGATATAGGCCTCTTTAGGGCTTGCTCACTGAGAGACGTCCGGTTCGCAGCCGCCACTCGAGACCTTTTCCGCTCCAACGATCATCGTGTGTTTTTGCTGTGTTTTCTATTTCTAATGTAATGAAATGTACCTTCAAGAATTGCTCAGCTGCAGGGGCAGTAGGTATAACAAGGAGAACCGATTGCCGTTACGATGGAAAGATTTTGCATTTGGGTTTGATTTACTCACTCCAATATCCACTGTGTTGATTGAGCCTTCTGACAAGACATAACTCTTGAGCACTCTGGTTCGCTAAAGAACAAGGCAAAGGGTGGCGTTGAATTCCGACTTTCATTCGCAATGCCTAGAAAATTCGGCAGAAACTCGGGAACGGAGTAAAGAGACGAGTTTTAACACAGAAGTCCTTCTCAGATAATTGCATGATATATTTTCTACATTTATACACCTATTTTTGTTTTCAATTTTATTATTAAAGACATCAAAATTAACTTTTTACTAATGAGACGCAAGAAAAGGTCAATGTAATAAAAGAAAGAAAAAAATGTCATAATAGTATTATTCGACTTTATTTGTAGGGTTTCGTACCTTTTAAAGAACAAGAAACTCTTACAAGATCACTTTGCTGTCTGCGTGTCAGTCTGTCAAGACGCTTTAGAGACATCTCAAGAAACGTTTAGAGACATCAAGTTGAAATTTAAATTATATACTCAGATCTACGGTCCTACGATTTCCTTAAGAAATTGTATTCCTACATAAATAAAAAATATGGCCGTTTAGATTAAAGATGAAAGGGCTCTGACTAAGCTAAGCCTAAATTTCAGAAAAAGTTCGAAACCTCCAATTTTTGTACGGAACCCTCGGTGCGTGAGCCTGACTCGCGCTTGTCCGATATTTTTATATTAGAAAGCAACAAGAATACCATTACTATGTACTATATAATTTGCATTAGACAGTATAATAATAACGCGAAAACCTTTTTAAATATCTAGATATTACCTTTCTTGGAATAAATTAAAATAATTTTAACTTTCCACGTCTCCAATAAATGGTGAAAATTACTAACAACAACAATTACCTAACAATAAAAGCTCCAGACATATTAGTTAAGTTACTAAGTCCCCTACTATATGTCTAAACTTATTATTTTTTATTTGAATGAGACAGAAAGAAAAATTGTATCTCGATTTAAAATAAATTCTTTTTATAGAAACAACTATGTGTATATTTAGGTGCATACTTAGGCACAAAGTGGAGAACGGAGTGTCTTAACACTAGGCTCCCTCTGCCTACCCTGCTGTGTGCGGGATACAGCGTGAAGCTGATTTTTTTTGTATACTTTGGTCATAATCACATATCGATGTGTCGAGCAGTAAAGAGCATTAATTAAAAAATTGCCATAAAGCCGTGGCGCACGGGCACAAGGCAAAAGCCTTGCATTGATTTCCGCCACTCAACACTCACTCTTTCTTTAATACGAAGAAAAATTCCGTGGAAAATGTGGAGCGGAGTGTCTTAACACTAGGCGCCGTCTACCGATCCTGCTATATGCGAGATACAGTGAGAAACTTAAGTGAAATCGATCATAATATATCTTATATTAACATAATTTTAAATATTCTTATGTAAAAAAAGTTAGTTATATAAAAACTAAATATTTATTACAGCTTTCATTAAGTATGACGTGTCGAACAGTATCGAAATGTCATAGAAATATTAAAATTTTGAGAAGGGTACGCACCCTTTCAGCTGTCATACAATACTTAAAAAGGTATCGCAACTTTTCATAAAATTGACCAATCGCGTGCTGCCAAGAGTTCTTAAAAGCGGATCTTGGCAAATAAATCATTTTACAATCAACTGACTGTGAACTATAAGTTGTAAGTTCGATTCCAGGTCGAGAAAATGTAATATTTAATATTTTGATTAACAAAACGAAGCTCGGTCTGTTAAGCATCTCAACTTATCCGCAAACTTAATCAGTACATTATCCATTTACAAGCATCACTGCTCAGTTGCTAGTATTATTATTTATTATTATTTTCAAAAAATAATTAACCAACCAGACATAAGGATGTTTGATGGATCTACCAATTCCTAAATCATTTAAAAATTATAGGACTGGTACACATAACACAAGTTAAATCTGACAACGGGTTCATAAAATCAGAGTTAAAGTATATAACTGAATAGGTTTGATTTGTTATTTCTGGTTACTTATATATTTTGATGACAATAAATTATCATTTAATTTAATTATATATTTATTAATTAATTAATACATTACACAAATTACATACATTTACCACTGTCGTAGCGTAAATGGCTAAATATAACAGTTTTCATATTAATCAAACTATATATTAATAATTTTATGTAACATGGCGCCATGTTTATTTAAATATTAAAGGGAAATACAATTGCTTTTGCTGATTTATAGACACTTTCTTTCTTAGTCGAGTCTACTTCAAACACATTTATATATATTGTTACCAGTGAAATAACTACATATGATATTATGAAGATAATTGTAGTGTGTTTTTTTCTGCTCCACGTCTTATTTCGTACACAGCAGGGTAGGCAGAGGGTCCTTAGTGTTGAGACATTCCGCTCCTCGCTTTCTGTCTAATCCTGGAATTACTGCTTGTTGAGTGGCGGAATTCAACACACAGTCTCCTTATATTTACATACTTGTTGCCCTGCGTCGCGACTGATGTCTTTTTTCTGGTAATTTACAATATACATACTCGTATATTAATATAAGCTATGGTTAGTCAATTATATCCACGACAATGAACGAGGCGATATTATTAGATAAACCAAATAGAACGCACGCGCTTTTGATGGGATTCCAATCCTTTGTCTCGGCCTATGATGTGATGTGGTAGAAGCTATCTACCGCAGTGTTCATTTATGCAGATATAATGGTGAATAGTGACTAGAGCGACCGATAACGTAAGCAAGAGCTTAATAAGCATAAATTCTAGTTTATACGTACAAGTAGAACAAAAGAGGAAGAAATTTTACATTTTTTTGTGATATGATGACAAAAAAGTAGCCTAGCTTTTTATCAGCTTCACACTATCCCTGATGGCAGAGAGAACCTAATGTTAAGACACTCCGTTCCTCACTTTCTACCAAATTTTTGTGACATGGCGTGTTGAGTGGCGGAACTCAACGTCAGGCTTTTGCCTTAGCGCCAGAGCTAAGAAATAAAAATATTAACAAATAACAATTCATTTCTTCCAGTGGGGATCGAGTTCACAACCGTCGCGTTATAGTCTATCCCTTGTGCCTCTGCGCCACGACGACCTCAATTAGCCTAGGTACGCGAAAAAATATGACGAATATCGTAGTAGTTTCGACTTATAAATAAAACTCCATTTTCTTAGAATTAGTACACTAAAAGAAATACTGTAGTCATTTGAAATTAATGATATATAGATAGTACTAATTAATCTTTTAGTTTTACTAATCTTTTGAAATTTTTAGATTTTGACATTTTTTAACATATAAATTATGGAAATTAAATTCCAATCGAATTTTTCTAGTAATTTAAAAGAGAGAGAGTGACATTCTTATCACGCGTCGTATTCGCACCCTGGGCACGGGCACGGGCCAATTTACATTTTCTTCAATTTAGTCGACACCGACTGGAATTTCTTATTGATTCACTTAATCGGAAACATCGTGCTGTTTAGGTGACAAACGTTTAAATTACAATGATTCTATTATTTCTTTTTCCAGCTTCACGCTGTTTTTCTGCACACAGAAGGGTAGGTACAGGGAAGCTAGTGTTAAGACACTCTATTTTTATTTACCGTCGATTTTTTTTAAGAATTGCTTTTAAAATGGTAGAGCTCAAAAGCGCATTTTGCCTCTACACCAGAGCGAAGAAATTAAAATATTAAATATTTGTGGGGATCGAATCTAAAACCAGTTGCGTTTACAATTACACACGTGTGACCCCATCGCCATAACTGGCCTCGTGTTTCTATTATATATATTATATATACATTAAACAGAAGATACAGCAATCAGCTTAGAGAATGTATGACTGTATCATGAAGTTATACTGAAATTCAATTATTTTCAGACAATATAAATGTATATTTTTTAAATTGTTTTTATTAAAAAAAATCTTGTAACTAAAATTATATTAATTTTATTTAAAAAAAGTACGATTTTTTAAAAAAAAAATTACGAATATTAACATTAAATAAGAGTCATAATGTAAAACTCAAAATACAATTCAATCTAGAGTTGTATTATTTACAGTATACGGGGCAAAAGAGGCTCTCACAGTTTTACCTTTTATTGCATATACGAGAGAGAACTTCTCGTACAGAGAGAACTTCAAGAGTGTCAAGACAAGTCTGTCCGATTTCGATAGTAAAAAAATATTTGTTATTAAGGCTTAATTTTATTAATGTTAAAATAAATAAAGCATAAATTTATCAGCTTTTATTCAATGCCGGGCTCCGGGGCCCAGCCACCCCAAAAGCTGGCAACGCACCAGTAGCTCTTCTGGTGTTACGTGGTGTCGTGGGCGGCGGTGATCACTTACTATCAGGTGACCCGTACGCTCGTTTGCCAT
>DWGR01000962.1:0-18238 GCA_018247715.1 Heliconius burneyi
AATCAAAATTCGTTCAGCAGTTCAGATGTTAGTTATAAAGTCTTTCAATCTATCTTAATATGTTCTATCAGTTCTATTAATTATACCATCATGTGATTTTAATTCAGATCAGACGCTACCCCGTTTTGGATACTTTAATAGCACTCTACTACAAGTGATTATACGCTTTATACCAAGAGCATAAGGGCTATAATTATCTGTAGGACAATATGGATCATTGGTCGACGGTAACTGTCAATCAATTTAACACATCAAATATTGCGGCATAAATATTGCTATGACAAAAGGCCAGTTTCAAACTTAGCTCATTATTGGACTTAATTTTTTTCTTCAATTCTCTAATTTTGTAGTCTATTTTTTTCGGAAGTGCTTAATGGGAGTGTCTTGACACTAGGATCTCAGGTTCCTTCTGCCTAATATAAATAATTCATTCCCCCGCGAAGGAATCGAAGCGACAACCATCACGTTTTGCCAATTTCCAAGTAATTTTATTTTTATAATAGCTTTAATTTATAAAACGTATAAAGCCGCCCTTAGGTTCATCGTTGCGAATAAATCCTCAAGGGCGTTGTACCAATCGGATATTGTAACTGAGTAACGGCCTTTGACACGCTTGAACTTTGAAGGAAACTTGTGAAATTCATAAGCAAATATAAATAGTTGAAAGTGGCGTTAAGTTTCGCCACCTATCATATAATTATAATTTATATCAATTGTAAATGAAAAAACGTTGAAACGTTGGGTTGTTTCACTTAGCCGCCACTAAGCAAAGCAATATCTCAAAAAGGAGAGAACGAAGTGTGAAGTCTTAAAATTAATGAATAGTTTCGAACTAACGCGATACTCGTGGATTCTAATCTTTACTTGAGAAGTAAGGGAAACGCTTTTGACACGTTCGAACTTTAAAAAAAAAGCAAATTCTTAAATAACATCGCATAACAAACTTAGTATTGAGTTCTGTTACTCAATATGCCTTGAGTGGCAATTATTACAATGTATGAAGAGGCTAATGTAAGTGGACGAGGCGAAAGAGGTATGTAGAGACCGTTGTGTTTGGCGCTTCATTCTTTCTGACTTCCCCGCTAGGGATAAAACGTGAAGCTTTGTATGAATTTTTATTTTTCCGCTCTGTTAAGACAAAGCGCAGCGTTGAGTTCCGACATTCAACACGAAAAACATTCAAAATCTCCGCCAATTGGCAAAAATACTAACAAAGACATTAATTTTATTATTTTCCTCGTCTACCTACCTAAAGCGAAATATTTTGAAAAACTTTTACACAAATTCTGAGAATTTCATTCGTAAGTCGCTATCAAAATCACTTGTTGTCAATTTATTTTCAGATACGAACATTATATTTGGTTATTCATACGAAGCATTGCTCCACTTCGCAGACATTTGAAGTTACTAATTGGTTTGTTTCTTTTACTTTGTATTTTTTTAGTATGAAAAATTAATATTCTTTATTGATTACATATGATTATAAATACAGCGGTTGTGGATTTGATTCCTCATTAGGGGATTATCGCGCGGCGTTGGGATCTGCGACGCCATACACAATGTCTTATAAATTGGGAGAAATGTAGTTAATAGAGTGTCTCTGCACTAACTAGGCTTACTGTCAAAGTAAGCTATACTCTAAAATGTGAGAAAGAGCGTGAAGCTAAACAAAATGTGCTTTATAATCAATTATTATTTGACGAATGAGGAAATGGTTATAAATTATAATAAGTCCCTGGCGCGGCGTTGAGTTCCGCCACTTAAATCAGACGAAAAGAATCATACTATTTAGACATTCTGCATTAAAATAAAATAAGATCCAAACTTTCCATTGCCTAAAACTAAACAGGAGAAAAATTTATCCACCGATTTCCTTACAAAAAAATAGTGAAATGGTAATTTCCTTGAATAAACTATGTAACACTAATTATAATACACCAAGCGTAACTGACCATGCCCTGAATCAGGTATATCGATTACACATGCAATTAATTTCTCCTTTTATATACATTTTGTTTAGAACCTGTCGATGTGTTGAACTACATAATTGTATTTATTCTGTGTTAATTTCTATTAAATAAAGAAAATCTCTACAAGCACGTTAATTCTGTTATTATAAATTTAAAAATAAAATCAGTTTCACGCTGTATCCGCACACAGCAGGGTAGACATAGGGGAACCTAGTGTTAAGTTATCCGTCCCCCATATTCTGCTGAAATCTGGAGGCATTGCGTGATGAGTGGCAAAAGTCAACGCCGCGCGCGCCAAAACTTTTGCCTCGACACCAGAGTGAAGAAATAGAAATATAAACGTAAATAAATATTTTACTTCCTCGAGTCAAGATCGAACCCACAACCGTCGCATTACAGTCACACCTTGTGCCGCTGTGCCATGACGACTCTATACTGTTATTATATTTACAAGAAATCCGAATATAAATTCTAATCACATTATTCTATACTTTATGTATTTAACTAAGCTTAATAGAATGAATAGTATGTAATAAATTATTAAAGGCCTAGTTAATAGCCCTCATATAAGACCTAATGTGTAAATACTTGTTTAGAAGTCAGTTTATATCATTTTATTTGCTTTGATCGTAATTAGTAGTTATATTATGAAATATATTCATAAATTATAAATTCTATAAATACAAATAGTTGAATATCATTAATAATATTTTTTTATTAATAACATTAACATTAATAACACTAGGTTCCCTTTACTGCTTGCTTTACTTATATGACCAGAGCGAGCATATGAAACTAGATCGTTCCCCCCAGACGGTAATGAACACACAATCGTCGCATTTATAATCCGACGTTGAGGTACTGCGCGACGACGGCATCACGGCATCGATAATTTAAAAAAAAATCAATGCTGAACGAAGGCGCGGTCGAATTCCTCTAACATAACAGATCTGTCCGCTTTTTTCTTATAAGACTCTCGAGAAGGTCAATCAAACGTCAATGTCGATAAACAATACAAATATTTTTTTAGGCTCTTGACATTGACGGGCTATTAATCCTAAAAAGTCATATGATTTCCATTCAATTGAACGATCATTATTAATTGTAATATAATTCGTTGATGTAACATTGATGAAGGCAGGACGCAAGACTGGCTGTGATGAATGATGATGAATTTTGAATCGGGAAGTAGCTTGCAATATATTCTTTCTTTTTTATACTTAAATTGTATCCCGCAAACAGCGTTGCCAGATTTTTTCTACATGAAAAGCGGAATTTTTGAACATTTTAAGTAAAAAAGCGGGACTCTTTCGCCAAAAGCGGGACAAAAACATAAATAACAAGGATTTCATTTATTATTTATCCATTTATTAAAGTTTCCAATGGTGATAGAAATCAAGACAGTTAAGTCGTCAGAATAATTATACGAGTACATAACTTACGCATATACTTATTACGTATTTCTATGAAATTATTAGTAACTAATTAAAGTCTTAAAGAAAAAAAATCACAGTACATGGAATAATCCGAGAAAAGCGGGACAATGTCTGTCCCGATCAGGACGTTAAATTTTTGGGCTAATAATCGGGACGACCCGCCAAAATCGGGGCATTTGGAAACGCTGCCCGCAAATAACAAGAAGATAAGCAGAAATAGTCTAATTTATCAAAACTCTCTGTTCTCTACATTCCGCTCGAATTAACTTATCTATCACAATTCACAATAGGTACTCCATATGTACTCGTAGGTAGAAAAAACACAAACATCATATAACAACGTGAACGGAATCAACAGCAAAGTCTACTTGACGAGAAAGTAGGACGGAAGTTTCTTAACAAGAATGGACTTAACACAAGGTTCCCAGGTTCACTCTGCCTATCTTGCTATGTGCCGGATACAGCGCGAAACTAATAATAATCCCCTCCTCAAAACAGTATGATAATACATTAGTACTGCCCACGTCTTCAAATTTGTTATGCATTTTCGTGGTGATATATGGGTGATAGAAGATAACGCTATACGATCACAGATCTTTTGAACTAATATGTCTTTATTTTTTATAGTAAAAATTTAAGAGACGAAAAACCTTATTAATGATAACCGTAGTATTGATTCACCGTGCTGGTGTTTATCTCATCGCAGAGAAAGGAATTCGAAATAATGCTTGGGACTTGCGTCACAAGTGAAGGCTTAAGAGCCATACTGTATATACCTACCTACCTAGTATGTACCTACTGTATGTATCTATATATACCTATACTTTGTCCTAATAAGTAAGCTTAAGACATTGGGTGTTGAGTGGCGTAGCTTAACAATATGATTTGTCTTATTACTAGAGCGAGGAAAACCATAGAACCCATAACCGTTGCTATCACACAGTTATGCGACTACGCCATTAGGCGCCGGGATCATTAATGATTATTCTTTATTAGTCCTACGTAATAAAAGGTAATTTACTTTGATGATGCAGAGATTCGTGTAGAAGGATAAATAATTTAATTGTTTATTTTTATGAACGATAAACATGAGCATAACAATTTTGTAAATTCTACAATTGAAGCTTAAATAAGCTAGGAAAATATATACATACTTTTAAGGTCATCGTAGGTGTTGTGCGAATGGAAAAATATTTGAAAAAATACATTATTAAAAAACCATGCTTTTATCTTATGTTAAAAAGTATTAAACCTAAAATCCACTATTCGGCCTCAGAACAGCTACACCAAGAATGATGAGCACTGCAAGAGTGGTTCAATAATAATCTTATAATTTTACAAATTTAAAAACCCAGTTAGTAACTTCCGTTCGTCATTTTTGACTACATTGTTTTTTGTTTGGCGTAACTTAACGTCGCCCTTTTTTTTCGTTACTAGAGCGAGAAATTAAAATTATTAAATATTTCATCGAATGGGAATTGGATCCACATTCGCAAGCTTGTGCTTCTGCACCACGATAGGCCTCACTTTATTACATTACAACAATAATTTATAGCTAGCTTCTTCCTAGTTTCGGTCGATGAAATAACTAAGAATTGTCTAAGTAATATGAATCTATCTATAAATTGTCTAACTCTGACCGCAGGTACGGTGGGCTACATAGAAACAGTGACGTAATAGCCTTCATCGTTAAATGGACTATCTAATACAAAAATATAAATTTTCTATTCTAATCAAGTATTCTTGAGATTAGGGCGTACAACCAGACAAACTCTTCGGCTACACAACATTAATATATAATACGGTACAGTAAACTTACGAAGGTCACTGTCAATGTCTACAGAACAATAGATTGTTTTGCATTGGTGAGATGAAATGATATTTCCAACACGATTCTGGTACTCATAACAATACCTTATGGTGTAAATTCAATTCTATACAACAATTTCAAAGAATATAAGAGAATTATTATATTTAATATTTCTTAGAAATACCTACTAAATGACTATGGGTAAACTTACACCACTTAGCCTCCATAGCATTCCCTATGTTGTGGAGGGAATATTCTTAATATAATTGGGCGTAGTGCGGCGTTAAGTTCCGCCATCCGACTCCCTCTAGCTAGGTAAAACGTGATGATTTATGTCCATTTTTTGTTTATTTTTTTTAATTTATTACAAAATATTGCTTACAGATTGAATAAAATAACTACACTCATATATTCGCTGTTAAATATTTAAAAGTAATTCAATTAACTTATGAATAAAGTAATAATAAAGCTATTAAAAATATCTTCCTAATCTCTAAAATAAAAAAAAAACAAAACAATATCTATCATTTCTTTATATAAATAAACATATTTTAACGCCAAGTGAAAGCTAATGACACTCTTCCGTACACTATGTGCTCTAGATATTGGCACCACGCGATCGTGAATAGAGTAGCAATGTGCGTTAGAAATTGCATGTATAGTAATATTTTGTTCTTATTTATATTTAAGTATATTTTGCATCTGTGTACGTTTTTATTCAAAACTACAATTAATCAGGAAAGTATATTTTTATCTTTTATTTAATATTTCAGCTTAATGCTGTATCCCTCAAATAGAAGAGTAAAACAGAAAGAACCTAGTGTTAATATATAAATATTGACATTAGGTCGGGTTAAGCTTCGCTGAATACCACTGCGCCAGTTTGGTCAAATAATGGTGAACACATTATTGTGTTCATCATTATATGACCGAATTTAAGACATTGTTAAGTGATAGCTTAACGCCGCACCTTGTCTTATCAGATGGGGAAATAATTAATAATAATTGATTCCCACGAATGAAAATTGAACCTATAACCACTGCGTTAACACTAATCAATTATATTCATATACCTATTTTAATTACACATTTTCATCAGTGAACACAGAATATATGAAAAAAATTACATATTCATTAGTTAATTTTGAGAATATTCCAGTAAAAAAAATTAGTACAAAATATAATATAAACATAGATTTTCAAGAAAATATATCCACAAAGACTGATATATTTGGTGACACTACTGATATAATTATGTAATGTAGGCTAGAATATTCTACTGATGTAAAATATTATATTATATAGATATATTAGGTAAATTTCACAAGGCAGATTTCCTTCTATAAATTAGATTTTTTTTACACCTTGACCTGGTATTTTGATTCTTAACTTCCTGCTCAATTTTCAATACCGGCAGAATACAACGCCGTACTTTGTCGTGTTACGAGAACAAGGAAACGAAAAGAAGGCACAACCATCGACGAGTGCACTACGTCGGCCTCAATGTCAAAAATTTATTTATATGCCATAAGGCTTTTTGGCTATTCTATACCATTTTAATTTCCATGTATCCCGGTAAGCAACGGGTCGCTTACCGCCATTCAACATGCAACGCCTTTAGAATTCAGCGGAAAGTGGGGAACGGCATCTCAAGATCGATCTCAGACTTGAGATACTTACAAATACGGGCCTAAGTACCCTCTGCCCACTGCTCTGCTAAATAATTATTCATTTTGGCAATGGTATTTTACAAATGTAATTTAATTTAAAAATTTGCACCTAAAGTGCAACACGAGTGTTAAGAACGTGGACTTCCGTTTGCATATAGCATTATCTACGTACGTATATGATGATATCGCATGATTATCGTGCAGTGTTGCATGACCGATTAATAAGTGAAACTCATGACTATGGTGAAGGTCAAGAGTTCAGCTCCCGCTCAGGGTAAATATTTTTAGCATAAAATAAGATCGTGACAATATAAAACACTTAGCGCTTTTAGACTTGGTTGAAGAATATAAAATATTGTAGAAGGTACAATATGGACAAAAAATACTATTTTTAGAGGGAACTTTGAGACTTTACGTGTTGTATCTGTCTTGTTAGCAGAGCGAGGAAATGTAATGATGAAGTAAATGAATGACTGAAATATTTATTCCTCCGAGTGGTAATCGAACCATCGACAGTTGTGTTTAGTCACGCTACGCCTCTGCGCCAGTTTATACCTCCGAGCACATTCTATAACGCTTGGTGTAGAAAGTGTTTTATAGTTTTTTTTAACTGTAGACATATCATATTTCTTATTTAAACAAAATCAGTCTCTATCAACATTCTTGAAGACATAATTAACTTTCAGTTTCGTTATTGTTATTATTCTATTACATATACTCGGGTCTTTGGCCTCTTAATGAGCAATTTCTAATAAATAGAGCGTTCATAGCAAATTTTAATATAAAAATTCTGATTTTACTCAATATATTGTTACTATATTGAAACACCTATAGTGAAGTTGACCGTTTTGACTGTAAACGGCGGTTGTCGGTTCCCCATTGGGGTATGAATTATTTAAATTTTCTTGGTCTTGGTAACAAGACAAAGCGCGGCGTTGAGTTTCAAAAAGTAAGTGGTAAGACATTCCGCTTCATCGTTTTGGCGATATTTTTAAACAAGTGTTGAAAACATGGCGAAAATCAGGAAAACGGAATGTCTCAGCAGTATTTAGTCTCTTGGTAAAAGCGTGATATTATAGAGTATAGGTATTATTTTTGAAGGTATTTGCTAGTTTTTGGTTCATTCCACACTTTATAATAAAGAACTATTAAACAAGTGAATGTTATCAAACAATGTATATATAAAAAAAATTAAAAAGTAGGTACCCTCTGTCTACCCTACTGTGTGCGGGATACAGCGTGAGGCTTATTTAACTATTTATATCGAATCCACAACAAAAATAGTCATAAATTTCCCTACTATGCCACAATGGCGCTATATTAATTATTTTTAATTTATCTTATTACACTTGGTGACCCAACATTGTTTATAAAATAAATACCGACAATTCAAGAATAATTACTTTTGAACAATCACGTTGTAGGTATAAGGAAAATCATTTATAACAACAACTTGTAATTTTGAACTAAAACATCGAATTATTTTTATAAAGAAAAAAAAATATGAAATAGGTACAAATCTTTTTATTGCTTGAAGGATAAAAGTTCTTTTGTTTAGAACCTTTAAGTGATTATGTATTTTATATTAGCATTTAACTGCGGCTTTGCTCGTGTGGCCAAGAAATAAGACTCAAAAATTGGAAACTCGTGTCGTTTTATATAGGTGTCGTCGTTTTATATAGGTGTGTTTCTGTAATTCTAATGTAATCCTAATTCTAATCTTTCCGTAATTTACAACAGAAACGAATTTCACACTACTTCACATTATAGTCGTAAGTCCGACTTTGAAAGGAACTATTTTTTTTTATCTTGCTTGAAATACAGCTTCGGTGAATAGTACTGCGCCAGTGTTAACTTTGCTAAAGTTTCTACTAAGTGTTGTCTGTTGTTGTTTCAAATTTAGGAAAATTGCAGAATGGGCTGCCTTAACACTCGGTTTCCTCTGCTATATGCGTGATACGTGAAGCTAAGAAAAAGTGCTAGAAAATATTAAACGTCTCCACAAAAAGGATGTCAAACCACAACCTAGATGTTCGTTCGAAGTAAGATTCATCACACTAACAACCTGTGTTTTTTTTTTGCAGCAGGGGATGCTGCGAAAAATAACTTCCGTTAACATACAGACGACAGTAATTAATTTACATAATTGAAACTTTGTATGAAAATAACTCATTCCCCCTACTTAGTGATAGTTAGATTAACTAGTATACTATTTAGGGGAGCCTTAAGAAAAGATTTCTCGAAATTCCTACTGGAATGGAAAATAATGGGATTTTTCAATTTACGTATTTAAGAACACACAAATAAAGACACGGGCTACGAGTTATGTTAGTATAAACATAAAACTTACCTTTACTAATAATCCAAAACTATGTATTCCATAAGAACACTAGAATAAATCCAATATTTTATTTTACTGAATCAATAAAATGCATAAAAATACTTCATTACAAGACTTCATTTTTAGGTTTTAACGCATAACCTTAAAATTATTCGCGCCAATTTAAATTATGACATGTACGTGCATTCCGTACGTTCGCGCCATTTAGACTGACGTGACACTGGATGTAAGATATACTGCCGCAAAATAAATGTTTTTTTTTGTGCAATACTTATATAAAATACTGCTTTGTTTTCCTTTTTTATTAAAACATTTTCGTAAAAAATTGTAAAAAATTATATCGTAAAAAAACTACAATTTTTTTCTTTAATGAATAAACATCGAACACGCAATGCCTCCAGAATTTGGCGGAAAGTGGGGAACGGAGTGTCTTAACACTAGGTTCCCTCTGTCTACGGTGCTGTGTGCGGGATACAGCGTGAAGCTGATTTAATATTTTTTTTTATATCGAACAGATTCGTGATCAAACCTCACTAATCTGATTTAGCAAAGTATAAAACAAATAAAGGATTCGCATATTTAACTTCTCGTTATTTTTCAGTTTTACTCTGTATCCCGCATAAAGCAGGAAATTGCTCGCTGAACGATATACCTGTCAACAACGGCCTAGGTGTGGATGTCATTAAACGATTTAAATAAGCATTTACCGAATTAAAACATTTTCAATAGATTGGGAGTTTACGATTTAAAAAAAATCGGGTCTGCATCACAGGAATAATCCATGATTTTTATTTGTATACGAGTATAATATGTTACTTGTTATTTTTGTTCACAAGTTATACATATTAATGTCTTACAATTACCGTCTCATCGATGACTGTCTAGTGCAAATAATGTGCACATTGTCTTAAGAGCATGACAAAAATTATAAATTATTTTGCTTGTAATTTGAATCGATATTTTTTTAAAAATAGAAATGTAATTTATATGAAGCAATAATTTTTGTGTCAAAAATGTTAGTTCACTTAATAGGATGTGATGACGTGATACACTAATAATACCATACTAAGTTATCCTAACTAGAAAAGGACCGCATATATTTATACATTCAATTAACATTTATTTTTACTTCTATTTATGGAACTGATATATGCTATATATTGTAAAAATATAATTTTGAACATTGTGAGTTCGGTTTCCACTTGAAGAAATTAAATATTTTCCGTTACATTTCGGTTACTCGCTCTGGTAACGAGACAAAGCGCGACGTTGAGTTCCGCCACTCAACACACAATGCCTCCAGAATTTGGCGTAGAAGTAGGGAACGGACGTGTCTTGAGAACGTGTGAAGTGTCACTTGTTTCCCAGGTTCCCTATACCTTGCTATGTGTGAAATACACCGTGAAGCTACAAAACAAAAAGACTAACTTAGAGGAATAATTGTTGTGCTCTGTAATTGCACTCGTTAACGTCTCAGGAAGTACGTTTTCAAGGTGTAACTGAAAATCAGCGATGCATGAGATTCTAGGCGCAAACATCATTGACTGAGTTAGACCTTTTGCCATTATTTTAAGCTCATAATAATCTTACTCTTCTATATTTTTATGGAAATATTCTATACTTTTATTTATTTATTAAAAATCATATTGTGTATATAAATGTAAATGAGACGAAGTGTGGCTTTTTTGCCTACTTTTCTAAAAGCAGAATATAGTATTAAGCTGACAATAATTGCTAATTGAAAATTTTACTTAATAGTTGTGATTTATACTTTCCATTTTCTTCGCTTTGGTGTCGAGGTAAAACGCGGCGTTCAGTTCTGCCACTCAACAATCAATGCCTCCAGAATTCGGCAGAAAGGGGAATGGAGTTTCTTAACAATAGGTTCCATAAATAGCATTGTCTGTTGCCAAATGGTAATTCTTAGCTATCATCCCTAGATAGTAGAAAATTTATAAAAATTTTCCTATAGAGATGCTAACAACAATAATAAGTTGTAAAAAGCGTATAAGAAATTCGACGTAACTTGATGAGAACGTATAGCGTCCAAGTGCTGATCAGTGAGCTGACCACTAAGGTTACAACGCTTGGACAGCTTCCAAGAGGCGCGCGTTCAAATCCCGCCACGTTCAAAACCTTATACGTTTTCTAAAAAGTATTTTACTTTCCTAAGTGAGAAATAACACTTTAAGAATGACAAAAATAGTTGTGATTTTTTTTCAGCTCAATGCTGCGCTTTGCCTCGACACCAGAGCGAAGAAATGGAAATATAAACGTAAATAAATATTTCACTTCCTCGAGTCGGGATCGAACACACAACCGTCGCGGTATAGTCGTATATATCCTTGTGCCGCTACGCCGGCCTCCTAGTTCTGATTTAGAAATTGAAATATTTTTTTTTATTTGATTAGTAACGTATCGAGCATAAATATGACTGACTTTGATTTAATGTACTAAACAGACCGAGACAAATCAGAAGACAATTCGTGAACAACCTTCACGGTATTTACAATGTAATTTAGAAGAAAATGGAGTCTTAATACATCCTATAGTTTCATCAATCTGTGATTTACGTACATATTATATGGGTTATCATTATTCTCAATTAGCAACGAATAGTTGGTAATACATTTATAATAAAATATATTGGTTTTAAGTTCAAATTCCATTTGGTCAGCCAAGAGTGCTTTGGATCTTTGTAATTAATAGGTATGGTGAATTGTATGGTGCTGGTATGGTGAATTTGAGACTTCAATAATTTTATGAATGGTTCCCAGGTGGTAGATAATTTTGAAGCAAGAATAACGTAATTGCAGTTTAATAAATTGCTCAAAAGGAGCAAAATCTAACGCCATATTTAGTCTTCCGACCCGAAGCCGTCACGCTTACGCAATTTCTTTAAATATCAAGAATCACTTTGGATTCAAAGTCAATTTATCTAAATTCGTTACATGAGACAAAACTTTAGGAGATAGACGAAAAACACTACATTTTTTTATTAGATATATTAAATACTTATTTCAATAAATATCTCGATCAAAGATGACGCAGAAGCCTAAACTAACATATTTTATTTACCTGTCAAATATATCTTTCAGCTGTCACCGTTTTGATTCAGTTTATTTTGGGACTTAGCTTATTTATCGTGATCAAATTTCATCATGTTTATTCATACGGCAATATTCACTTTCCTTATTATTTTCGAAGTATTCTGTTACTAATAGAGATTTATTGTAGGCATGACTTTTAGCTTTTACTTAGGTTAACCATTGATACATTATCATTTTATATATTAATGACGTAATTACATTTAAAAAAAATTACAAATTAAATTTTATTTTATACAAAAAGCGATTTATAACGATTTATTTTATCGATCCTGATTTTGTCTTTCTTTCATTAAAGTGCATAGATTTTTTTAAATAATAATAATATTACGTTATATTTCTCCTTCATTCATGTAAGTGGTTATTATGAAAATATATAGGTAATTTATACAGGGCAATCGTCGAGCTGCGGCACTACTTCTGACTGTAATCGCGAAGAGTGTGCGTTCGATTCTCGCTCAAGGGAATGATTTTTATTTTATTTCCTTTCTCTGGTAATAAGACAAAGCACTGCGTTGAGTTCCGTCACTAACACGTTATGTATCGAACATAGGGAACATAGCGTTTTAGCACTAGATTTCCTCAGCATAAATTAAAATTCAAAAAATTTTAGTCATAATAAGAAATTACATGCTTCATTTTTTGAATGTCAAATAATTTACCACCAGTTCACTAAAGTTAATGTCTCATTAGCCCTGAATGTCCTAGAATGTCTCTGAGAAGAACTGGCGCAAGAAACTCAGCGAAGAAAACCAATTTTTTAAAATCAATTTTATACAAATATATACCGTTCTATATGTAGAATGCAAAGTGAGGCTAAAAACTATATAAAATATATATTAAATCATGTCATGAGGAAATACCTGTTCTTTACAGGTATTACAATATAAAAACATCATGCAAAACATATTTACTTGAACGTTTATTATTTGACTTTTGAATATATTTATTACAGTTCAGGAAGCAATTGCTTTAATTTTATTTTAAATGATTTTCGCTTTACTTTGAAATTTAGAGGTTTTATTTATATATTAAGCAATTATATAATTGCTCAATTTTATACCATAAGTGTAATTTATTTTTATAAAATGTAATATTTTATATACGAAATAAGTCCTCGTTGCTTATATTATTGCCTTGGCTTTGTTAAATCTGCAATGATTTCTATTCCAGATATAAAGGGAAAAATACCATAAAAGATTTTGATGAAAAAAAAACTTAAGCATCTGTCGCCTCTTAGCCTACAATCATTACTTTACATCTTTATTTGATAGAGTTAAATCTGTCTGAATATTTGTACACTGGATGAATGGTTATGCATATCATAACTTTTTAATGTTTGTACTGTTAGACTTTGTTTGAGACTTTTCTTTGCTTTGAAGAAAATTTTATTTAACTTTTATTGTGTCAATATTTGTTTAAACTAACAGTTTTAGGATTCAAAATAAATTGGAAATGCCCATGAATTTACTACAACGTTTTAAAATCTAATCTGATTTTTTAATCTTTTACACGTAATGCCTCCAGAATGCGCCAGAAAGCGGGGAACGTAGTGTCTTAACACTATGTACCCTCTGTCTACCCTGGCGTGTGTGGGAAACAGCGTCTAGCTCATTTTATAATCTTTGATATTTGTAGAAGAAATAATACCTTTTTTATAGTCTTATATTATTTGAGGCAAGTCGTCGGGCATAAGCGTGGGACTGTAAACATATTTTATGTACGCAAATTTTTAAGATAAAAAGTAGAAAGGCCTGTTGAAAAAGCCCGATGTACAAACTCCGCTCTATATATCCCTTTAATATCTACAAACATCAATTCCCCTATATAACATTATCTTGGATTAATTTATAATATTGAGAACTGCTACTATTAACGCAATAGTTTTTAATACGATCCACAGTTGGGGAATGAATTATCCTTATTTACCCGTTGAGGCAAAAAAGGCGCAATGTTGTGTTCCGTCTTTTTACGTCCTTTATATAGCATCGTAGATAGAGGGAACATGCGAACTCTATTTCCGATTTTCCGCCGAATTCTTGATGCATTGAGTGTTGAGTTGCGGAACTCAATGCCGCGCTCATTCTCGTTACCAGAGCGAGGAACTGAAACTATTAAATATTTCATATTCTAGAGTGAAAATCGAACCCACAACCGCCGCGTTTACAGTCACACGCTTATGCCACTGTGTCATGATAGCCTCTTCCGTCTCTTGTCACGCAATATCGCAAATTCGGATGGAAAGAGTGGAAAAGCAGCGAAGTGTCTTAACATCGGGTTTCTCTGCCTACTCTGCTATATAAAGCTGAATATATGCGAGATAAGGCTGAATTTAAACAATATTAGTAAGAAATTAAACTAATTATAGTCTGTACAATATGACAGACTAATTTGTGCTACATTACGTCTAAATATATAAAATTGCCCCTTCTCTTTTACGACAACCTATTTTGTATGGACATCTTAATAATAGCTATTATCTAATACATAGATGGTTACTTGTTAAATAATATTTTTTAATTAAGCATTTTACGTGGTTTTTGTTTTAAGTAACGTTTTAACATTTAAAATTGTTAGCTAAGCGTCATGATCGAGTAACGTTTAAAAATGGCATGTTCACCCTTATTCCCCATGAAGCCAATATCGAACATTTTTTATGTGTGTTCACCAGTTAAATGCAAAATACAAGAAATAAATCATTCTTCGGGTTGATACGGGGAAAAACTAACTTATTCCCCCGAGTGGGAATCGAACCCACAACCGCTTACTGTCTCACGCTGTCCCATTGCGTCAAGGCAGACTTTATTTATTGTACCTGTATGAATTATTAAAAACGTAAGATATAAAGGCAGTGGTTTATTATAGTAAATACTTGCATCTGAATCAAAGTCGCATGTCACTTTCAGTTATCTTGAGATAACAAGGGTAGGGTAACCATGAGATATGTACTCGTATATGTTTTACAAGCATATTTTAAGAATGTGAAAATTATAATTTGTTCTTCATTTGCTTATCATTATAGCTGCCATTATTAGCATGCTCTAATCATTAAGAGAATATATTGAAAACATGCAGTATTGTGCGTTTATTGTTAAAGGCACTAAGGCCGTCATGGCGCAGGGGCACAAGCATGTGATTGTAACAGTGATGGTTGTGGGATCGATTGGCACTCGGGGAATTAAAATATTTAATGTTTCATTTTCTCAGTTCCGCCACTCACTACGCAATGCCTCCAGTGTCTTAACTCTCCAAATTAGTGATATAAAACTAATTCGTATTTAGTTTTAAAAGCCTTGTAGTAGAAATAAGATTGAGTTTGAATGTAAAACAATGTATTTATATTATTTAAGTAAGTCATAGACTTTAAAAATTTAAATAGGCACAAGTAATAAATAAGAAAAAACAAGTTGTAATTGTAATAGAACAGATCAGTTAAACAATAAGTAAAATATTAATAATAAAATTTTTGTAATGTTAGATAGAGATAGTCATGAAAAGGAATAAAAATTAACAAAAATTATAAAGACATATACCTAAAAGTAGACTAGTGTAGAACAGGGGTAAAAATAAAACAACGCAGTGAAAGTCTCCGTTCACCACGATGGAGGTTGCTAAATTTAAAAAAAAAAGAACACCAGGTTCTCAAGTTTTCTCTGCCTACCATGTTACGTGCAGGATACAGCGTTAAGCTAAAAAAATAAAAAGAAAACATTATTTTCAAGTACCCGAAAGTTATGAACATCCTATTAGAAATCACTGTATATATAAATCGCGTGAAGGTTGCACTATGTATTGTATGTATCTGTAATGAGGACATACGTGTAACTGCTTGCTTATTCATTATTGTTTCTTACACTTATGACATAATTCAATTTCTTATTTGATTTTTTTCGATCTTCTCGCTTTTTCCCGTAAAGCAGGGTGCCCTAATGTTAACACATTTTGGCCATAATTTCTGCTTAATTTTTAAGATATTGCGTCTAGAATAACAGAACTCAACGCCGCGTTTTCCGGCTTACTCTGTAGTTATAGAAAAAGTGATTTAAATAAAACTTACATTTAATGCTAAATGAATTTTGAGAAAGTACAACATTGAAAGCTTGAATCGATTAAGCTGTATCTGAGATTATATAACATATTATTTTTCTTTTCTTTAGGTTCTCTTATATAATTAATATTCTCATATACCCCTCATATGCCCCTAATAATTAATATTCTCATATACTATTTACCATTATAGCGATTAGTTGCAATTTAATATACAGTTAAGACTTTCTTTATAATCTAATTGATCAAACATATGTATAGCCAATTTATAAAGTAATAAAAAGACGAGCATTGGACTTGTACATCGCATTAAATTACCCACAATGGCATTTATTATATTTATGTAAAAAAATATGTGTAACCTGAAACGGGTGGTCTAGTTCCTTGACAGTGACGACTGATGTAAATAAAATATGTAATGTTATGCGTGTATATTTGTGTAAATATTTGTATATTATGGAGGCCGTTGTGGTGCAGCGGCCCAGTACATGTGAGCGTTGTGAGTTCGATTTACACTCGTGAGAAAGAATCATTTTTATTTCCTTTCTATGTTCAGAAGACAAAGCTCGGCTTTGAGTTCCGCTTCTCAACACGCAATATCTTGAAATTTGGAGTAGTGTTTGGGAACTTAATGTCTTAACATTAAATTTCCTGTGCCCTGCTATACGTGGAATAAAATAAAAAATGTACACAAACAGTATTAATAGACTTTACATAACAAAATCCGAATACTTAAACCGCAAGAAGGAAGTGGTTACCTTCAACAGAAATCCGATATCAATACCATTGAGCCATTACATATAATGATATTCTATTTATAAGCGTGAGGTTGTGAGGTTTACAAGTTTTTTCACGCATTACCTAAATTAACCTTGTGTGCTTAATATAGTTATTTACTTGTAATTTCTTCATATGGTGTTCTAAAAAATATAGAAACATTATTTACCTTTTCTCGCTCTGATACCAAGATAAAGCTCGGCGTTAGGCTCCGTCAACACTGAAGTCTTGAAAATTGGGCAAAAAGGGCAGTAAAAATGTCTTGATATTTATTAACATATCTTTCCTTTATATAGAATACAGCGTGAATTAAAAATAAATATCACAGTTATTATTTCCTAAACTCCTTGTAAAATATTGAAAAAAGACAAAATACTCTTTACCTTGACATTAAATTTAGCTATATTTAATGATACATCTGCAATTCACTGTGATCACAGTAGCCATCTAACTAACCGCAGTATACTGGAAACGACCACAATATATCTGAGTGATGATGATGATGTTTCCTTTTATCCTTCACCAGGGACATAGGGCTTGTAAAAGGGATTTTCCGAAGGGAATGTATCTAGAATATAGCAGGGCATAGGGTTCACTAAATTATTGAGTCATTCAGCGTGATGAGTGATAGTACAAAAGCTGCACTTGGTCTTTTTAGTGAGGAAATAATTAACTCTTTTGATTGGGAATCAAGCCCGTTGCAAATACAGTCAGGCGCTATACTGATATGCTATTTGGATGAAATTTACAACAAAATATCTTATACATTAGAAAAACATATGGACAATAAGAAGATACTGGAGGAAGGTCACGTAAAAAGCATGAGGACTGCCCGAAGTGCATGTATGAAGAGTTTGGTCACAGTGGACGAGGCGAAAGAGGAATGTAGAGACCGTAGCGTTTGGCGTTCCGTTCTCTCTGACTACCCCGCCAGTGATAAAGCGTGAAGTTTCCTTATATGGACTATAATTATTTCTTTAAATATTTTGGATAATTTGGCTCTAATATTACATTAAGTTCAAGCGGGCGAAGCCCGCTAGTTTGTTGGTGGTCAATAAATAAGACCATTTATGACCATTT
>DWGR01000963.1:0-18232 GCA_018247715.1 Heliconius burneyi
TGCGCCTGCGCATACATGTAAGACTGACTTCTGATCGGAATAGGTTATACAACGTCTATTACGGTAGCATCTCATTTGTAACGCATTTACAGACAAAAAACATTATATATTATGTATGTATATATATCTGTAGCTGTATATGACATAATAGAGTTGTGAAAAAGTGAACGTCTTGACTTTTAATCCGGATTGAAATGTATTTGTTTCAACTGTTCAGATTAAAAGATAGATAAAAAAGTCGACTTAAGACCTGTAATAATACATTTGTAATCCTATTACAAAAGTATAATTTAGAAATGTTTATCTTTATTTCGTTTGTCTTAACGGCCGTGGTGGCGCAGCGTTTGACAATGTGTGCTTAGTATCAGAACTTAACGCCGCGCTTTGTCTTATTATCAGAGCGAGGAAATTAATTTCCCGAGTGCGAATCTAACCCATAACCGAAGAGCTTATAGTCAGAGGCGCCACGATACCTTCGTTTTTTATAACAGAATTGGATTAAGTGCAAGTTCGGTTCCCGCTCGAAATAATTATATTATTTTTTATTAAATCCAAATATATCCTTTCAAATAAAGCTAAAATATTATGATGTATACACAAACAGTATTGTCTCTCGTATAAACTTACACACTTTCACATCGGTTTGTGGTCATTTTGTAACAGTAGAAAGGATACCTAACAGACATAAAATGTAACATTACTTTATGTCCATCTTGTTCCGGCGTGGCGCAATTACTTGCTTTGATTACTTAAAATAATGTTTTTCGGTCATTGAATAACTTTAAACTGGTGTAACATCGATTTCCTTTTACTGACAAACATAAGCAAAATTTAAAATTACATTAAAATATATTTTAATGTAATTCGCCGTCGTTTAAGTAGAGGCCGTCGTGGCGCAGCGGCACAAGGGTGTGACTGTAACGCGATGGTTGTGGGTTCGATTCCCACTGGAGGAAGTGAAATATTAATTAACGTTTATATTTCTATTTCTTCGCTCTGGTGTCGAGGCAAAGCGCGGAGTTGAGTACTGCCACTGCCACTAAAGGTGATTTTTTTTGGATATTTTAATAATAAATTGAATGAAAAATATTTTAAATTAGAATATAATAAACAACCCCCAGAGTGGGAATTGCACTCACAGGTGTCGCGTTTACAGTGCGCCCTTGTGCACCTGCTCTGATAACTTACTTAGTTGTATACATACATATACAAGTAATTAAATTATAACTGATTGTGGTACATAGAAGATGTATGAAAAAAAAATGGGGCCATGTATCAATAATAATAATAGAACTCGAAAACAATGATTATTCAAGATTTTATGTTTATGCACTGTAACCTTAGAAACGACTTAACCGATGTACTTTTGTATTTTGTCACTATATATTTTTGCACACTTCTCTTAACAGTTTACATTTGTTTTATTTAAATCGGTTCAAAAATAAAATAATTATATCAATTTAAAATATTTCATGGGACAACATTGATATAATATAATTATTATTTATAATTATTTTATTCGATTGGCATTTTTTTTAATATATAAAAACACGAAAGTAATACAGATTAACAAACAAAGAAAGGCGTAGTTGACTATTTAAACACAAAAATTTACATAATATTTTAATACTTTATATGCTTTCTTTAATAATCTTTTATTATCTGTAACAAACATCAGGCGATACACCATTGAAATTTTACTGCTGCAAGTTGAAATTATTCGGGGTGAAAGGTTGTATTTCTTACTTATGACTAGACAGATTTGTAATGATTTTGACATGCCTGTCGGATTAGAAAACATTTGAAGAGCATGTATGAAATTGATGGACGCAATTGTTTTTGTCTGGTCTTATAAGATGTTTGTTTAAATTACTTTTAGGGATATTATCCACTTTATCCTGTATATATAGCATGGAAGGTAGAGAGAACTTTATGTCACTTGGATCTCCGCTGTCCAATTTCCGTCTAAATTTAAGATATTGCTAAACGCGGCACTATGTCTTACGAGAGCGGAGAAATAATAAAACCAGCTAAGCGCGAATCGGACTCGCGTAGGAAGGGTTGCGTACCATTATCTATAAAAACGGTAAAAATATATATTAATATAATACAATATTTGGTGACCGTTCTTTTTATTTAGATTTCATAGTTGAGGATCGATGCTCACTAGTGGCAATGATTATTTTTTAAGAAATAATAATTATTAATATCTTTTTCCCATTTTATAGTACGGTACGCAGACATAACCTGTGATCCTAGTGTTTAGACACTCCGTTTCACGTTAAGTCACCTTAGTTTCTCATTTTTCACCAGGAATTCTAGGAATCGAACCCACAGCCGGGACGTTTATTATTGTACACATATACCTCTGCTGCCACGACGGCCTTTTATTTGTATATCTGCAATTTGCTGAGACATCGGTAAACAGAGATGTTATAGCTAGATTCTCAAAATTTTACACTAATTTCTATTACAGTGCTTTATACACGACAATTAAGATAAGATAAGACAATAAGATGTAATCAAACATTTAAGCATATATTTTAAATTTGAAACACTACTTTCTCCTGCCATTATAACTGTACAATAGTGACCAGGTAGTTTAAATAATTAATTAATAAATCATGCAGAAATATAACCCGAGTACGTACTCTCGTTTGAACTCTTGCGTAATGTGAAAGGTGAGGAAAGGTCGTGCGTATATAATAAATAATGTAATCAAAGTTATAAAACACGAGGTTTACTTTTTCTTCCTATTATTTTAATAAGAATTTGTTTTATTTATTTGTTTTTATTTTAATAAATAAATATTTTATTATTTACTTAAAATAATTATTTAATCATATAATTTAAAGCAATACTTATTTCATTGTAAAAACACCAAACACATACAGAGTGATCCGTATTGCGCATATCGGGCCAGACTGAAATAACTATATATTGTTATCTTATAATTATAAAGTTACATTCGATTTTTAAAACAAATCCTTATTATAAATTAGGATTTATTGATAATAAAAAAAAAAACTTGTATACCACTATAACTTATTCTTTTCGTAAATATATCTAATGTTTGTAAATGAAAAGTTATGGCGTTAGTGGTATAGCGTCCAACTGTTAACAAGAGGGCTGTTGTAGTTTGATTTACTAGGGGATTGACGACAAAGCGCAGCGTTGAGTTACGCCACTCAATACACAATGTCTCGAAAATTGGGTAGCACTTTTCGCCCAATGGGTTTTGTCTAACGAGTGTCTTAACATTAGGTTCCCTTTGCTATGCTGCGGGATGTGGAGTGATGTTGAAAATATAATAATATAACGTTAATGGAACTATTATATAAGCTAAAAAGATCTTAATTCTTAAATTATATTACTCTTAAACTTATAATTTTTTATAGGTACCTACATTTAAGCATAAAATCTATATAAAATTTACTATTTACGCTAGCGACCATAATATTCTACAGAGACAACGTAACATAGAAAGCCTTGTGTAGAATTCATTTGTCATTATGTTGGACCTACTTACTTTACTATGTGTCGTTACTTTGATACGTCTTGACTATTCATACGGTATTAGTATAATGAGTGTACTATTATGCGGGGAACGTATTGCGGGATCATTCAAAACGCGAAAACCAGAGGAATTCTTAAAATATCGCGTTTTTTGTTATTTGTTTTTCTATTATAGAGCTAGTATTTCTTATTATTTTGTTTAATTCTGTTAATTAATTCTGGAGGCATTGCGTGTTGAGTGACAGAACTCAACGCCGCGCTTTGCCTCGACACTAGAGCGAAATGGAAATATAAACGTAAATAAATATTTCACTTCCTCCCCACAACCGTCGCGTAACAATCACATCCTTGACCACTGCGCCACGACGGCCTCATTTATTGTACATATAATAAGTAATTTTTTGTCCTTCAATTTATAACTTCATGTAATGATTAAACATTTACAAGAAGGTAAAATTAGGTAACTCTTCAATCAATAACATTTTTACCAGGATATATTTATACCATAATTTAAAGAGGTCCCGATTGTTAAACCTAATAAACTATTGGGCTTATTTTTTTCTTTTTAGTTTTATACAGTCGGGGTTTTTACTTTTTTTTAAATATTTTTTTTTATTATAATGGGATGAATGGGGATTTCTACTTATTAATTACTTAATGCTTACTTTTAAATGTAAATGGTTCTCCATTGCGTATACAATAAGCCACCAACTGGGGTACGATATCAATATAGAACTATATACTTATTTATAGTTTTTACTTTCAACATTTCTTTAAAGAACTTTCTTAGTTCTTGTTTCTCTATCATCGGTCTGACATTGCAATTGTTTACAAATAATTAGCATATCAATTCATATGTGAAGGAGAATTACAATGGTACTAAAGCAATGGCTTCAATTGAACAATAACTGTGTGTGAGTGACCTATAGTTTTTTAGAACATCGGCCAGCGTACTCAGTATTCAATTAAGATTTATATAGAAAACTGTGTTTGTATGTATGTCTGTTGCCCTTTTTTTTATTATTTATCTAGTATTGGGATACATACTCGTATGTTAGTAAAGATTAGTAATAGATTTCTGACGTAAATCATTTGTAATTTGGAAGATATTTAGAAACTTAACCGTCCATGAGTTGTGTTCTTCCCTTCCAAGCGTTACGGGTTTGAATCCCGTTATGTTAAAGATTTTATGCGTTTCTAAATATTTTCCTTTCTTTAGTGTATTAATAACGCTAAAATATTATGAAAATATTGACGAGACAAAATAAAGCATTGGTATAGTTCAATTTTTTTTAAGTTATTTTACTTTCTGGTAGGTCTAGGACTAAAGGTTGGGAGCCCCTGGTCTAGGTTAAATATATATGGACAAATGCTTTAACCCATAACAATCACGTCTAATATACCTAATATTAATATTATAAGATTTTATTACTAATTCGTTGTTAAAGATGAAATATAAACAAGTTTCTTGTTAAAACGCATAGATACTTATCACAGATTTTCAATTACGCATACGTCTACAGAATTATCCATACATCTTCATACATTAAGTAGTGAAACTTCAATACGATTAGGGACCCTTACGTGACTTAAACGTTCACAAGCGTTTCTGTGAAGTAAATATTTCTTTTGTTTATTCATGTTTTTAAGCTTCATATTTTATACGGATACGTATGGGCAGTGGGGTATCCAAAAAAATAAGGTCAGAAATAGAAGGAAATGGAAATATATTCTGGACCAGACCAAGGCTCACCCAGCCGCACGTGAGCCTTGGCCTGGTAGTAGTAGTAGAAGGTCTCTGATTTCCTAAATTAGGGATACTAACTCTAATCCTTGTGTTACCAGAGCGATACCAGTGAAAATCGAACCTAGAATCATCGCGTTAATAGATAAACTGCACCACGAGTGCTTCAGTGATTGTTTGTTTAAACACATATATTATGTTCCTTATTAAAAATAAACAATGTGTTTTTGACATATGTTTAAATAAATCATAATAGTAACTGAGTCTTGTTATGGCTGCTTTCTTGAATGAATGTAATAATATTTATATTTGTGTTACAGCTATGTTTATCTTTTGTCTATCTGTTAAGAAAAGTGTCACGGTCGACTTCGTCAGAAAAAAACAGATTGACATGATGATTACTTAATTTGTAGTTTTAATGTTTACATCTAGAAGGTATAGAACATTTTTAATCTTGGAAGCAATATTTATAATAATGTATAATTTTTTAATAAAAAAAATAAATAAATTCAAAATGAATTCAAAAATAAATATAAAACAAAACAAACATTAAAAATATTGAATATTTTATATGTATTTAAAAAATGTGAAAATACAGACAACTTTTTATGACAAATGCCATTTACAGAGATGCCGTTCGGAATCATAAATGACAAGGATTAATCCAAATTTATTAAAACAGTGAAAGTCGACAGGTATTTAAAGATAGTTAATCGAATGATATCGATAGATTTCTTATATGTATATTTTTATTTACAAATTCATATTTTTATATATTGACATCAATCATCGAGTCAATTTCAAAGATTTTGATTTTTTAAGCTTTTTAAGATTTATTAAAAAATATATTTTTGTCTCCAGTTTATTTAAGTAAAAGCAAGTAGCACTTAGCCCCACAATATACACAGGCGCTTGTTCTTAGAATTAGACTTTTATTAAACATACATAATAATATATGGCCTATGTGTTAATTAATATATTTATATTCATTAAAAAAATGCAGAGTTAAGCTCCTTTATGTAAACAGTAAATTTTTAGAACTTTTATAAACATACCTATGATATATTATATAAGGTATAATATAGTTTATTGCTGTGAATTATGTTAAATAATTATTATCAATATAAATTAAATCCGATCCACCCTGCATCCCATAGCAGAGTAGGCAGAGGGAACCTAGTGTTAAGACACTCCGTTTCCCATTTCCTGCCGAACTGTGGAGACAATCAATATATATTAAATAATAAACCATGTCTGTCAAATAATAAGCTCTCAAAAAACAACAAATGACCGAACATTTAAAGTTTAAAGCACTATATTCTACTCTGTAACATATAATTTCTCTTTCACGGAAACCCGTTAAAGAAACAACTAATTACGAACGTAAATATTACAAAAGGCATAGCTGATGGTACTGTATGCGTAAATCGCTACTTCATTTACTAGACTCACTGCTTCGGTTGCATACAAATTTGTTTGGTGTAGTACTATGTGTATATGTATATATTGCGTCTGTTTGTACGTTCAATATTTAGGTAGTGTAGTTTGGACAACGATATTCCTGTAATATGACTCTTTTTTGGAAATAACCTCAGGCCAGTCGTGTCGTCGACCAGCGTGTAATGATACCTGATAGGTTGTGGATTCGATTCCGACTCCGAGGAAATGAAATATTTAACAGTTTCATTCCTTCATTCATTCTGGTGTAGAGTTTTAGCTCAGCTTTAAATTCTATCACTATAATGCAATACCTCCAGAATTCGACGGAAAGTGGGAAGGGTTTAAAATGTATTTTTTATTTTATTCTAGAGAATGACGGTACTCCAGTCTTTGGATATTTAAAGATACTCTAGTCTCCACTTTCTGCTTGAAATGAAAAAAAAATATTATTAATATTCCCAAGTGGAGATCGAACTTAAAACCCTTGCGTTAACGAGACTCACTCTTGTGTCCTTGCGCTATAATGGTGTAAACGAAGCTATAAAAAGCTAAGCGTGTAAATAAGCAAACATATTGTACCGTACTAGAGACTAAGATTTCACCTCATTGGCAGTTATCGTTACCTCTACGTTCACGGCGAATGAATAACAATCACTTCACATTGTGAAAGGTCGCAGGGTCAATAGACATTGGTAACAAATATGTTTAATCTGAACCAAGCCATATTTTACATTTAATAAATTTTTGTTTAATATAAATAAAATGTCTATATACAGTTAGAATTATAACCAAAATAAAGAGAGGACGTCTGTTTTCTAAGCAATTAAAATATAGAACTATGTTATGGCTAAAACAAATAAGAAATAGAGCTGTTTGTAGAATAAATTAGTGGAAAAACGGAGTGTCTCAGCACTACGCTCTCTATACCAATCCTTCTACATACGTGATATAGCGTGAAGCTGAAAAAATATAACAATTTGGATAGTTATAATTTTTTCGATATATACGATGATAAAAAAATACGTTATTGAAAAAAGGTCGTGTCGCTCCATGTGTTGATATCTTTAGGTATACAGAACAATCAATAACTAGGTAAAGGTTATTTTTTACTGGACTTAACCATGGCATAGTGTAGGTAATATAATAATTGTAAAGATACTCTTATGCGATATTAATAAACATCTCCAGGTGCTATTAAAATGGATTCTATGTATGATTACATAAAATGCAAATTAAAATTATTAAAATTAAAACATTTTAAATCATTTTATGTAAATTTAATGATATATTTGAGACAAATTAAAACGAGCAAATCACTTTCGATAATCCGATGGTGTGTTTAGATTTTAATTAATTAATTAAAACGAACAAATCACTTTCAATAATCCGATGGTGTGTTTAGATTTTAATTAATTAATAATAGAATTTAATGATATTTATAAAAACCTAACCAAAATCCATACATCTTAGACTGGCTTCACCATTATAATTGGGAAATAATTTCTTTCCATTTCCTCGATCTAGGTAAAGTACAGCGTTGAATTTTCCTAGTCCACATATCTTGAGATCATGTGGAACATGGAAAACGGACTGACTGAACAAATAAGTTCTTTTTGCTTATTCTATTATTCGCTTAAAAAAAGAGAAAAAATCGCGTAAAATTTAGAAAATATAATTACATTTATACGAGTATCCTATCTTATATATGTATATACTGCAGTTACGGCTCGGAAGTAGGTACATACAGCCTACGATATTTTAGAAGAGTGAAGGTGAAAAGGAGACCGGTCCTTTTATATTAAGGTCTTCGTTACGATTATCTATATGATAATAATTAAATAATTTTAAAAAAGAATTTCTAAAGCTAAAAGATGCTTTAAGAAATAATAGAATGAATAACTGCAGAATATTGATTTCTGCTCAGTAAAACACTATTTTCATATTCGCGGCGTTGTGTTCTGTCGCTAACTTGTAATGTTTCGAATTCGAGCGCAATAGCACCGAACAGCGTCTCTTGATACTAGTTCAACTTATACTTTCGGTCGATCGGAACGGTCATATTATTGATGATTAAATATTAATTACAGGCAAAAATAAAAAAAAAATATAGTGATGACCTTTGACATATCTCCATATCTGAATCAAATATCACCACAATCCATTTAGTGCCTGTCATAATAACGCTAGCACGTCACTATACTGTACAGTGACTTAAGACCCCGGTAAAAGTTGTTTGACTAAGGTGCCGGGTGCCGGTGTCAAATGAACTGTTGCTTTACATAACTTATTATATTATGTCATTTTTTAAGGGCTTCACACATTAGATGTATATAAAAAGTGAAAATTATGCTTATTAGATTAGATATTGTTACATGATCGTTTCTCACAAGCTCTAGAGAAGTATAAAGGCTGGTTTGTTCTTGTATAAAGAAAAACAACCACGATTTATTTAGACGCAAGATAAGCTATACTATGATTACTAGGAATAGGTATGTTATGAGGTTTTGAAATTCGACAGCTCAAATAAGATGACGAAGAATATTTAAAAATATTTATCTAGAAAACCTATAAATATTTGCTGAGTAAATAACCCTTATAAATGTTAAAAATATTTAATAATATAATATTTGAATAGAAAAAGAATATATCCGTCGCGGCGCACCGGCACAAGGGTGTGAATGTAACGTGACGGTTGTGGGTTCGATGTCCACTCGAGATAGTGAAATATTTACTAACGTTTATATTTCCATTTCTTTGCTCTGGTTTCGAGGCAAAGCGCGGCGTTGAGATCTGCTATTTAACATGCAATACCTCCAGAATGCGGCAGAAAGTGGGGAACAGAGTGTCTTAACACTGGATTCCCTCTGCCTACCCTCCTGTGTATGGGATACAGGTGAAGCTGATTTAATTTTTTTTTATTTAATTCAAAACCAGTCGATTTCTAGATTGCTCTTAGCTTATCTATATTTAACGCATGAATGAAAAATATACGTACAATTATTAATATAATAGGCATTAGACAGCATCAAATACAAGTAATACATGAGATAACAAGCAAGGCATATGTCTCTCATATAAACTGGCTCAATCACAGCCGTGGTACAGTGTGGAATGGAAAGTTAAATATTCGAGAGAATATTTTTGGATTAAAAAAAAACTTTGCATTTGATTGATGCCCTCTGCCCACTGTTTTCGGTGCCTGTAAGGTTAAAGTAAAAAACCTAATATATTTTTAATATAATGAAAATATTGAAAATGTAAACATTAGATCTCTCTACGTATTATAGAAATGTAATAGAACGTCAATAAAATATTGTAAAATAACATTTAAAATTTTATTGACATTCACTTCTTTTACTATTAGTTTACTTAAGTTATGTTTAAAGCAGGAGTTCCCAACCTTTTCTTGTTCGAGGACCACTTTTATGTCAATATTGCTAGCAGGGACCACTCTGTAGGTATAATTAATATAAACTGTGATAATAAATAGCATCCAACGCCTCACCGCACTAAAATTTAAATTGTTAGCGGACCATTTGCCACCACCACTGGTTGGGAACCATTGGTTTAAAGTAATAAAATATACAAAATATATAATATATCTCCATATGACTATATAAATTTGTACAGAATCCGTCTCTGTGATATAATTTCAGTGATTGCCGATGACGGTAAATCAAGGAAGCTGACCGCTCACCTCATCTCTTCGCGATGCCATCCGCATCCCACTCGATTACTTTCTAAACGTACAAAAGATGCCATTTTATTTGCGAGAATTCACTTATAAAATAAATCTCACGAACCGATGCTACGATTTTCTCATACAAATTGAAATTTCACTACATTTCGTTTGTTTAAATTGGTATGTAGGTATAACGTTTATTTTAATAGTAGTAGTAGCTTCACGCTCTTCCCGAACATAGCAGGGTAGACAGAGGGAACCTAGTGTTAAGATACTCCATTTTCCACTTTCTGCCGAGTTCTGAAGGCATTGTGTGTTGAGTGACGGAACTCAACGCCGCGTTTTGCCTCGACACCAAAGCGGAGAAAAGCAAATACAAACGTAAATAAATATTTCACTTCTTCAAATGGGGATCGAACCCACAACCAACCAAAACCTATATTATTTTTAGTTGTTAATTATGGTTAAGCAGCAAAAATGAATAAAGTTATGGTTATTATTGTATCGTAATACGTTATTGTGATTATGATTATAATAAATTTAACGTCTGGAAACGCATTGGATGCGGGTTCGATCCCCACTCGGGGAGGATTAATATAGAGGGTTAATATATAATTAGCCGTGTGTTCCCGGCTTAGAATAGGATCACCCTGGTACTCGTGGTGTCGTAAGAGGCGACTAAAGTACGAGCGGGAGAATCACGCCGCCAGCAATGGTGACACGCATGGGCAGACTCGACCGGATAATTACCACCCCCGGCATTTAAAACCGGCGTGAAGTAGTGGCTTTATGCCACTGCGTTTCGCATTACGTAATGCCGGGCTCCGGGGCCCCCCCAAAAGCTGGCAACGCACCAGTAGCTCCTCTGGTGTTACGCGGTGGTGGGCGGCGGTGATCACTTACTATCAGGTGACCCATACGCTCGTTTGCCATGCTTTTACCATAAAAAAATTTCTTTTCTCTGGTGTTAAGCAGAAGATGGTAACGGAGCTTCTTAATTTTAACACTAAGCTCCTTGTGCCTTTGCCTTGTTGGACGGAAAAAATACATGCCGCTTATATTGTTAGACAAATAGTAAAATGAAATAAGATTTTTAAAAGATATTTATAAATTTAATCATCATTAGTTCCAACTAACTGTAACATGGTAGAGTCATCGCTTTAACATTATTCAAAATTCAAGTGGATTTTCATTTTATTCACATCCGTTCTAAACAGATTTAAGACGGTGAATGTATACTCGTATTACCAGAACGACAAAACAGTTGTAATAAATGTTACATCTGCATATATTGCAAAGTTAACATTAATAACCGCGATGGCATGGACACGGTGGTACGAATGTATTACAAATTACCGGTAAGAGTTTGTAACTTTATATGACTCAATACTTTGAAGAAATTAATTTATATATTTTTATATAAATAAATAAAATATACGTAGAGTACATTCCTGTATCTCAATTTTTATTACCAATGCACTGTAGAAAGGAAAAATGTTTCCATTTATTTTTCCTCAACATTTTATGTATGACTGACAGCATATTGGTATATTATATCCAGCTCGGCTCCCCACAAAACTCGGTAACGAGGTAGAGGCCATCAGCGTTAACGTCATAATATATAATTGTAAAAAAAAAAGATAGAATTAAATACTATGATGTTTTCTGAAGCAATGTTTGAACTAGTCTTGTTGCATTCACCTCAAACGCTTTTAAAATTGAATTACATTTTATATTCCACTATGGTTGCTTCATTTACTTTTTTTTTAAAGAAATTATGCAAATAATTTACATAATTCCTTTCAAACCATTGAATTTGCGCTATCTTCTAATTTTTTCTTGTACAATACATTGTATGTATTTTTGTTTCACAACCAAACAATACCAGAGTAACGGTTCGGTCAAGGCGAATATAATTTTAATTCATTAACGCCCTATTTCGAAACGTTTCGGTCAAATCTTCGTTAGATGTACGTTTGATATTAAATATGAGTAAATTTTCGTAGAAAAAAAAGGCTAAATTTCATCAACCTTTTATCGTTACATGTACGCTATAATTTATTAATGCCTTTCGTGACATTGAAATGTCTGTTGTAGATTTTATTATAATCTAACTGTCATTTCTGTTTACTTTGTACTAAAGTATTGAATTGCTTTTATATTACAAAGGGCAATTTCAAAGATTAAAATATAAAATAAATGAAATACATACAAACTGTCAGTTTGATTCCCGTACTATGCGATTTTTGTAATTAACAACAAAAAAAGTAATTTTCATCATAAAAAGAGAAAATATTTAAAAACCGTTGATAGTGCCAAACGCCATTAAATGAGATTTGTATTATATAAATACTGCCATGTCCCGTTTATTTTCATTTTAATATCAAGATTATCAATTAATTAGATATCCCACGGACACAAATTTTCTTTTGAAACTTGGCATTCCTTTAAAGTTTCATAAGCATACGTAAGGTATATTTCGTTATAAAAATCAAATATAAATTTAAGATCGTGTACGTCGTGTCGGTCGTTGTACTTATATTATTACAAGTTTCTTTGCTTTCGTGGTCAAACTGAGAGATGTCGATGCTTTCGTGGTCAAACGTCGTGTCGATGACCCATGACATCTCCTAAGTGCCCTAGATAATTTTAGCCGCAAGTGGTGCGTTCAAATCAAAACGACTAACGTGATGTAATGTATAACAAGTTTTCTCGATAAATATATAAAAAAACAGGTTCACGCTTTATCCCGCATATTCGAGGCGTTGCGTGTTAAGTGGCGAAACTCAACGCCAGGCTTCTGCCTTGATGCCAGGGCGAAGAACACTCTTGTGCCCCTGCGCCACAGCAACCTCTATAAATATAGTCCATTGCCATAAAATGAAACGAAAATATTTTTCAACAAACAACATTTAACTAAACAAGCTTTCATATATTAGAAAAAAACCCTTATTTTTTGTTATTTAGAAAAATCACTATACTAATTTATATGTAAAGATAATTTTACATAAAGAATTATGTAAACGGATAAAAAAATATTTAAAACAACTCACATGTAAAAAATGCAAATTAGAATTATTGAACTTTATAAAATATGTAAACATAAACGGATGGAATTAAAATGACTTTCGATTTCGCAAGATGAAGATGTTTGTGCAAGTAAAAGTTGAAGTTGTTTTTTTAATTTAATTTGTAGAAGACGAAATTAAGATATCTCTAGTATGATCCCAAGTAAGTAAATAATTGTAATTGAAAGGAGATTAATTAGATTCTTATGAGATGAGAAGTGAAGTAACGCTCCGCAACCCAACACGTTATCTCTCAAAAATTCGCGGAAAAATTAAGAACGGAGTGATCTGACACTTGGTTGCCTCTGTCAACCAAGCTATGTGGAAAAAAGGTTGAGGTTAGTTCTAAAACATATGTTCCAGTAGTGATTTTAATGTAAGTAGTATAATAAAAATAGCACGATGTATAAGGCACGCTGTATCACTGAACCTGGTAATCACAAGTTAAGACACTCCTTTCCTATTAAGAATTCTGGAGGCATTGAGGGTTAAGTGGTGAAACTCAACGCTCGTTAAAAGAGCGAGAAAAAGGAAATATTAAACGTCTTAGTTCCTCGAGTGGAAATTGAACCCACAACACTCACACAATCGAACACAAATGTAGTTATTTTTTATTCAGCTTTACAATGTATCCCACATGTAGCGTGGTAGGCAGAGCAGGCCTAGTGTTAAGACACTACGTTCCCCAATTTTCCCCGAGTTATGGAGGCATTGCGTTTAGAGTGCCGTAACTTAAAGATGGAGTGCAAAAGTAATTAATAGAAATTATGGAAATTATTTATTTATAATATTTTTTTATCTTTAAATATGACAAAGTAGAAATAAAAGTAACAAATCAGAAATTATGATGATTCTATACAGTGTTCTAGTGCCATTAGGCAAATCGTGTGATAAAGCCAAACGAAAGACGACTTCACTTATATCTGAGAAAGTTTAATCAATACAGGCTCGTTGCTTGGATACCTAAAGCGTTATTCCTTATCAACCTCGACTTCCTTGTTTAAATTACATGATGTGCCTAATCGACCACAACACAACATAAGAGTCTTATTTAAATGTATTTCATCAAAAACATGAATGTGAAATGAGAGCCAAGTTAAATGTTAAATAATTACTTCGTTCTCGAATTTATCAACAAAAAATGGTTACTTGGGATAAAATTCAACCTCTAAAATCACTTTATATTTTTTACATGCAGGATTTATTACATTTGCAAGCTAATTTACTCTTCCAGCTTGTACTGGACTATTAGATTGATATTTGTTGATATGATGTCTGATGGTAAAATATAGAAAAAAAGTCAAATTTGGAGCTTTTTAGAGATTTACTTTTTGATATTAATTATCGAGGCTGTCGTGTCGCAGTGGCACAAGGGTGTGACTATAACGCGACGGTTGTGGGTTCGATCCCCACTCGAGGAAGTGAAATTTCTCTGGTGCTAAGGCAAAGCGCACCGTTGACATCTGCCACTCAATACGCAATGCCTCCAGAGTTCGGCAGAAAGTGGGAAACGAAGTGTCTTAACACTAGATTTCCTCTGCCTACCCTGATGTGTGCGGGATACAGCGTAAAGCTGATTTTTTTAATTAATTACCTTTCCAGGTAATCTTGAAGTGAGCTACAGTCAGTGAGTGAGTCAGTCACGGTTGCAGGTGCAGGTTTTAAATTGTTAAAATTTATGTACATTTTAAGCTAGGGAATTAAAGTATGCAGTCAGCGTATGCAGATTTATTTTGATTTAAATATTTTTATTACATAGAATGTGATTAAAAAACAAAAACTGAAAAAATATATTCGATAGACATTATTTCCATACATCTTTACCCAGATCCAATGATTTTAAATTGTTGTAGTAGCAAACTTAGAATATTACATTGCGAAATTTTATTATTTAAACGTAAACTCAGAAACATTAAAGATTTAGTAACTTATTGGAGGCGATACTTGCAAGCTTATCTTACTAAAATTTTTCTTAATCTAAATATAAAGTGTATAATATAATTGGGTTTGGTGACTCTTACGAAAGACCGTCCTTATAAATGGCCGTAAAAATCACTGACTTATAAAATGGAAGTTAATGTAATTACTGAAAAACTCGACGATTTCTTTTTTTTTTTTGGCTTTGCTACCAGAAAAAAGAAATTAAATATAAAATATATTATATCTCCCTATTAGAATAAAACTCACCACCACGCACCACCAAGCGTGGCACGCTTACGTGCCTGCGCCTTAAAAAATTACTCATTAATTAATCAGATATTAGTATAAGATAAACTAACAAACTTTCATTATATAAAATTAATGTATGTAAATAACTCAAATAATATATGACAATGTATGTATTTAGTTTTCTAATGATATGTACATATAGATACACCGCTGTAATTGTAGAGCTCTTTGTACTCGTATATTTTTGAAGCATTAATGTAAATTAAATTGATTACTTAAACTATGTATGTATAAGTAGGTTTCTTTTAAAAAATATGGAGCTTATACAAAGTTCAAGGAGCAAAAATATTATTATTTTCATTTTTCTTTTCTAACGTAATCGACAAAGACACCATCCTTATTTAGAGATATAATAATATGGATCAGTTTATTGGGAGTTGAGATTAAAGAATTCATAGGTACCTCCTAACATTTAAGAGTCGTTAACAGACATATTCTGGGAAAATTACCGAATGATATCGTTATATCATTTTCAAAAGACAGAGTTAGCCCAAAGGTTAAATTAAGACTCCTATTTCACAAATAACATTTAATGGGAGCACAATCGAATAGAGTAGGCGTGAGATATAATTGTAAAGATAGACAGTAAAATCTCTTATTCGACTAAACGCTAAATATAACGGAATATTTTTCTTAGAAATATACAACGACTGTCTAACCAAAGAAAGATTCTATATTTCGTTACTTTTAAAATGACGTATCCATGAATGGTCTCTAGCACTGCTAAACTCTAATGCGTTCCTCAAATGACTCTCTCAGATCCAAGGAAATTGGTAAGATTCCCAGTGAAAAGTTTTGCTATATCTCCACAGATCCCTGGCCCCACAACAAGGAAAGCAGTAGGATGAGCAAAACACTTGTTGGTCATGGTAGAGTGTTAGTAAATCTTATGAAAAAATCAGCTTCACGCTGTATCCCGCACACAGCAGGGTAGGCAGAGGCAACCTAGTGTTAAGACACGCCGTTCTCCACCTTCTGCCGTATTTTGGAGGCATTGTATGTTGAGTGGCAAAACTCAACACCGCGCTTTGCCTTGATACCAGAGCGAAGAAATGAAAATATAAATTTAAATTAATATTTCAGCTCTTCGAGTGGGAATCAAACCCACAACCAGTCGATTTTACAGTCACACCTTGTGCCGCTGCGCCACGACTGTCCCCACCTTAAGCCTGGTAAACCTTGTTTAATTTTAGAATCAGCTCCTGATTGGAGTATCATAATGGACAAGTATGTATAATGCTTGAGGATGTTGGTGTTGTCATCTAAGCTTTAGCCTAAAACGCAGAATACTGGTAAAACTAACAGTTCCTTAGGAAATAAAAAGGTATCTTAAAAGAGAATAACTTTAACAATGTAATATATTTTTATATATTATAGAGTATATAAAAAAACAGTGAGAGTGGCAGTGTACCAAGCAAGCTAATCTAGAAAAATGTGAGACTTAGAAGCTTTGCCTACAATTAAGCGTGCAATTTGGAATAACTGGACGCTTTAATTTTATATACATACAAAAATAATTATAGACATATTATCGTTGATAATATTTGGATTTTCTTATTATTATTTTACACCACAATCCTACTAGTATTATAAATGTGAAAGTTTGTAAGGATGGATGTTTGTCCCACTGTAACGCAAAAACTACTGAACTAATTTAGATGCAACTTTACAATAATACAACTTAACTAGCTTTTATGTTTGAGAAAAACATTTAGGCTGCAATATATTTAAAAAAAAACCGTAAAATTTACTTATAATTTGATAATAAATTGAATCGGGCGAAGCTTCTTGTTGGTCACTAGTATTTACACAAACGTTTTAAGTAACAACTTATAATTTGAAAAGCCAAACAGTTTGTGTAAGACAACATGTGACAAGGTTACAATCTTAAAGTACTGCCATTCACTAATAATACAATTTTGTTGTGGCTTATACCTTAGAATATCTCATAAGAATCGACTGTAAGCAACTAATTAAAAAATTCGCATACATGAAGAACGAGTTGTGACCCGCAAGTTTGTTTGTGGACTATAAAGAATAAAATACAAATTTTATAGATTCCATAGATATTTTGGAAGATTCTCTATACTAAGAGAAGAAACGTATATTCTGCGAGGCGTAAGCTGAATTTTGTATTTGTGTGAGTGTACACAGACAGTGATGTGAAGCACGGCGCGTCCGTTGCTTGTTTTAAACTGTGTAATACTTTACCGGCTTTTTGTCTAAAGGCCTGACGGTAGTAACAACGGTTTTCTTGGTGATATAACAATCAGTTTTTTTTTTATGGAAAAAGCATGGCAAACGAGCGTACGGGTCACCTGATAGTAAGTGATCGCCGCCGCCCACGACACCGCGTAACACCAGAGGAGCTGCTGGTGCGTTGCCAGCTTTTGAGGTGGTTGGGCGCCGGAGCCCGGCATTACCTTATGCGAAACGCAGTGGCATAAAGCCACTACTTCACGCCGGTTTTAAATGCCGGAGGTGGTAATGATCCGGTCGAGTCTGCCCATGCGTGTCGCCATTGCTGGCAACGTGACTCTCCCACTCGTACTT
>DWGR01000964.1:0-18230 GCA_018247715.1 Heliconius burneyi
AGAAACGGGTCAAGTGCGAATCGGACTCTCCTACTAAGGATCCGTAATTACAGGATTGTATTTCAAGTAAGGAAGGAAGAAAGTATCGACAACTTAAGATATGCACCCATATTTTTCATTTTGATTGATTTTTATGTGTAGATTCGTCCTCCACCACCACCAAAGCAGGAGGACCCCCCAAAGGGCATGTTAAGTTAAATTACGAGTGGGAGAGTCACGCCGCCAGCAATGGCGACACGCATGGGCAGACTCGACCGGATCATTACCACCCCCGGCATTCAAAACCGGCGTGAAGTAGTGGCTTTATGCCACTGCGTTTCGCATTAGGTAGTGCCGGGCTCCGGCGCCCAACCGCCTCAAAAGCTGGCATCGCACCAGTAGCTCCTCTGGTGTTACGCGGTGTCGTGGGCGGCGGTGATCACTTACTATCAGCTGGCCCGTACGCTCGTTTGCCATGCTTTTTTCATAAAAAAAAAAGGATGAAGAGGTAGATGACTGTGGACGATGCAAAAGAGTTTGGCGCTCCGTTCTCTGTAACTACCTCGCTAGGGATAAAGCGTGAAGCTTAACTTATTTTTATTGCTAGCTCCTTGCTAGACTTCATAATTCTAGGTCAATGAAATGTATTCTGTAGGTTTTGATTACGCGGTAATCTTCACACAAATTTCGGCAACAACCAGGCACCTGCAGGACTGCAGATCTTTTCATTTGATATTATTTTAAGGTTGGGTGACCTCCACATGACATTCATAAAAATTATTTCAAAAGACGGACAACATTTCCGTTATATTGTTTTAGATAGAAAACCCTAAAAATTAAGTGTTTCAAGGAATTTGCTAAAGATCCTCTCACTCAATCGTTGTTTGAACACGACCTATCTGGAGATGTCTTTGTAGATTTAACAAAAGTGACCCAAATTCAATTTGTGCCTATTGTACTCTTGATTGCCACTCAGACTGTATGTTTTTTCTTAACTTTAGGTAAAAATAAATGTAAATTTAACGCACTTTTATTGTAATTTTAATAAATTATATTATTATTTTTCTTACCCTGATGTATGCGGGATACAGCGTAAAGCGTACATCATTGATGTAAAGAAAAAAAAAAACATACGCTTTTCTACATCAAGTGTTACAAAATGTACTTTACCAGCACTATAACAAAACTGCCAAGTGTCATGATGATACAATTATTAATTTCTATAACTGGATCAAAAGGGTCTGTGGCATACATTGCATTACACACTTACAGGTGGAAATAATGTTAGATGATTATATGTTACATTTTAAAGTCGAGTTTCGTACTATCCATATACTGAAAAATAAGCGTAAAAAGCAAAATTTCTTTCCAATAACTATTTTATTATAAAAAATATTTGAATTATTTTTAAAGGAAAATTATATTGTACATACCTTAGATACACTTAAACATTACGTTCTCTTTACTTTTATGTCGATATTTGGGAACAGCGAGACGAAAATAATAAATCTGTCAACTCAAACTTTATATTACTTTTAATGTTGATTCAGCAAATTTTCTACGCACTAATTTAAAATTTGATAAATGAGTGTTTAGTTTGCGCGGGTTAGGTTACCTGGGGAGCTACGTAAGTAGTGGCTTTATGCCACTGCGTTTCGCATTAGGTAATGCCGGGCTCCGGGGCCCAGCCACCCCAAAAGCTGGCAACGCTCCAGTAGCTCCTCTGGTGTTACGCGGTGTCGTGGGCGGCGGTGATCACTTACTATCAGGTGACCCGTACGCTCGTTTGCCATGCTTTTACCATAAAAAAAAACGTAATCAAGGTCCAGCCGCAACTACTTTAGCCTTTATTTTTCAGGTATTTTAGAAAAAAGGACTCTTGCGAACGTTTCAATTTCACATTCTGTAGCAATTCGTACGTAATTGAGATTGAAATTTTAATTTTGGAAATAAAATTTTGTGGGCGCTTGTTAATTAAATGTAATTTTGTTTGTTTAATTGTTTTAATAGGATCGAATCTTTACTTGTAAGAACCTAAATTTAACTGTAGATATCTAAGTTGTGGTATAATACAGGTATAGCTCGCCAATCACTGTTCGCTTCGCTCGCTGCAATGACATAAAAATCTATATATATTTTAAATAAATTGTAAGATTTTTAAAGTTTGTACCTATGTGCTATTCAATAAGAATGGACCAATATTTTCAGAAAACATAAAATTTTGTATGTAAGCGCAGCGGGATCTGAACCCGTGACTTCATGAGGCCACTTAAGCGTTCTCCATTAATATAGTTTTAATGTTCAGAATGCTTAAACACGTTTTTATGAAGTTAAATAGTAATTCTTTCGCGCTTGTTATGGTTTAATTTATGTTATCAGCGTCTTTATGAAAAGATTTTTACAAAAAAATCCGCTACCTAAAGATGATAACTTAGAATTGTCTTTCGGCGGTAGGGATTGGACTTTGAACTTTAAGGCTGTGGGTTCGATACTTACAATGGGGATAAAATATTTTATTTATTCCTTTGGCAAAAGGCGGCAAAGTGCGGAGTTCCTCTACTCAAATAATAAAAGTGGGGAACGGAACTGTCTTAATGGGAAACGGAGTATCTTAACACAAGGTTCCCAGATTACCTCTGCCTAGCCTCCTACGTGTGGAATTTAGTAAAAAGCTAAAGAGAGTAAATATTCATGAGGTCAGTTGTTGCTCATGAGCACAAAGTGTGATTATAAACGCGACTGGTTGTGGATTATCCAACTTAGTCGCATTCCCACTCGAGGAAATAAAATATTTAATTACATTTATATTTTCATTTCATTGCTTTGGTATGCCTCTACAACAAAGTGCGGCGTTGACCTCCGCCACTCAACATGCAATACCTCCAAAATTCGGCGGAACATGGGCAACAGAGTGTCTTAACACACTAGGTTCCCTCTGCCTACCCTGCTGTGCGCGGGATCAGCGTAAAACTGTAAGCTAAATCTTTTTATATATTTGCACGGCAGTCGTAACGTAAATAAAATAAAATTCACTAGACTAGTGAAGTTAAATTCTTTCACAGTGAACTAATATTTGCACCGGAACATTGTAAAATTACGTCTCAAAGTCGATGTCTCCATTTGTGAGAGACGAGAGGAAAAATTGGTCGAAGTGTAAACCGTATTTTTGCATAAGGTTCTGTAGGTATTTTTTTTATTTCATTATCATAGGCTTTTTTGTAGGTATTGCAGTCAAGTTACGTATTTTAAGGCTGTTAAATTGACTATTATATATATTATATTTTTAAACACGGCTTCGCCTTCTTGTAATTGTAGACAATTATACAAAATCTTCGTATAAAAATTCAATAGCTTCTGTGTCAACTTTGAACAAACATCTGCTCGTAGAAACTTTAACATTTATTATATTAGTAGGACAGGATTTGAGTCGGTATATAAAAATTATACACAGATAATTTTCTTAGCTTCACGCAATGGCAAGGCAAAGAAAACAGAGAGTTAATATCGTAACAAAAGCTTTATCAATGTTTTCCCCCTTTTTGACCAATTTCCTGAAACTCTTACGGAAACCGAAACAAAATGTTCGCTTACTGTTTACAGTACACGAAAATTAAGTTACGGGTCTCAACTAACATAAAATAAAGCATTACACTGATGGATAGATCTCCTCCGTGGACAAGGGATCCCTAAACAAAAACGTTCCAATTTACTGAATGACACTGGACGGGAATAGTTTTATTTAAGCAACTCTGTCTACTGACAGATGCATAGAAATTAATTTTGCAAAGAAATTGTATAATTTTTTTTTTTCTTGTAATAAAGATGTTATCATAAGATTTTAAGACGGGTCGTATACTGTAAAACGTGACTGGTTATGGATGCGATTCTCACTCGAGGAAACGAAATAATTATTATTTTCATTCCTTTGCTCTAGTGACGGGGTAGAGCACAGCGTTGAGTTCCGCCTATCATCACATAATGCCTTCATTGCATCAACAATTGCCAAACTGAAACGTTTTAACGGGAAACAGTGTCTTAACAATGGGTTTGGCCTAACTTTTAAGCTTGTTGGAAAACATTGCGTGTTGGTTGGGGGAGCTCAACGCTGTATTGTTTTCGCCATTCTAACGGAGTAGCTAAAAAGAATGGGCCGGCAATAGTACTATCTTCGATTCTTTGTATTTGAAAGTCAACCGAGAACTCTGTCTCTCTTACGACTCTTGTTTCATTTTTTCTTTTTAGACTGTCCTTGCACAGCGCTACAGCGGTAACTGTAGACACGACGGTTGTGCGGTTAGTTCCTAATCAGGTTCAAATATTTTTAATTCTTCGCGCTGGTATAACGCGCGAAGAATTGAATTTTGGCACTCAACATGCAAGATATTGAAAATTGGGTTTTGATATGCCCTCTGAATGAAAGGTGAATGGCTGGTGAATCTGCGAGCTGCTATTTATCTTCACGCTATATCCCAATAGTCATCAAGAAATTTTTACCATACCCTTGAAGTCAGAATATTGCGTGTTGTTTCGCGGAACTCAACTTCATAAAAAGTTATATATTTAGAATTATATAGAAAAGTTATATATTTAGAATTATAATAATATAATACATGCATGCACATACTAAACTCGCGAGCAAGCGAAGTATACCGACTAAATTTAAACTTTACTTGTGTTATAGTTTCTTGATTTATATTTCTAGAAATATACTTTGAAGCGACTGTAAAATTTCTCGATTTACGACTATTTTGAGTTTTATATCGTCATATAAGTAAGGTTTCAGTTTTAAGTACGATAAGAATCTTATAGTTCGTATAGTTATTGTACAAATAAATTATGAAGTATCTGCAGTAAATAATACCATTCATTGATTTTGACTTTGTAATTTTTGGTAAATGTAGTAAATTTAATACTCAGTCTAATAAATTCTATATACAACTTAGTACAATATGTATTACGTTACCGGCAATCTGTATAATTTTGGTATTCCATTCAATAACTCGGAAATGTATAGAATACCTTTGTTCGTCCAGGCAATGTACGAAATGTTTGATTATTATTGTTCATTACATATTTTACAAAAAGTTTCAAGTTCGGAACGGAGTGTCTGAACACTCGGTTCCCTCTGCCTATGCTGTATCCCGCAGATTATTATTATATATGTTAGCTAGGTAATGAATAAAGTTTCTAGGAATTTTATAAAGTGCCTTTGTTAAATACATTATCTTAGTCTTTATTCTAAATGTGTAGCTGCGGTGGCGGATTTATAAGTTACCAATAAAAATCTACATGAAATGCAAGCAAGTAAACAAGTCACAACACGTTTGTTACCTGCCTGCCCCTATGTTCCCCTCCTTCCTTGCTCCCGTCTTATACGTACATCACTGACTGCATATTCGGTATTTCATAGAATACCTACGCAAAATATATAAAGAACATTTCATACATTATCTGTACATTTTGATATTTCATACATTGCCGAGGTATTGTATGGAAAACCAAATGATACAGAAAATTACACCTAAGAACTTGAAAAATAAATAAATTGAAAAAAAAGGAAGTTTTTAACAAAAGCTGTATTCAAAAATTTTATTCCATTCCAATTATCTATTACTATGATAATTATAAATCGCTAAAGCAGCAAATGTAGCGAATTTATAATGATTATATGATGTCATCCAACAGAATTTGAGATATTATTACCATTCATATCAATTTGGGTAATTGAACTAAAATGCGTACAATTTGGAATTTCTATTGCAATCAATTTTCAATTTCTATCGAAGTTTTAGATATTATATTTATGGTCTATAGGTCTACCACCCATACAACATATACATAAATCAAATGGGTACGAGCGGTTCAATAGGTATTTGAATTAAAAAAAACGGCAAACACAGCTCGACTGGTGTGTCTGTGATCGTGATTTTTTCCTTAATACAGCTCAATAATACCTTTCATATCATAAAAAAATAACTTTATATAAAATAAACTAACTATAATATAATTTCGAAAAGTTTCATAATGATAATTTTGATATTTGTATCTAAGTGTTTAGGACTACAGTCTACAACCACTGCGCCACGACGTCCTCTTGTCTAATTCTTTAAAAAAAAAATTCATTTTTATTTCGAGTGAATAAACATAGGCATACTTTTTACGAGTGAAAGTCAATAACTTTAGTTATCGATATTTAGAGCACCTCTCACTTCGATATTCTAACTAAATTTGTTTTTCAATAGTTGAACTGTAGGTGCGAGCCCAATTTCGTATGCAAATAATTTCTACGTAAAACAGTTTAGTAGCAAAATATTTATATTTTCATATACTTAAGTGGTTCATAGTATTTGTGGAAATCAATTTGTTAAATTTAATTTCAACAATATTTAAAATTTTACAAATAAACTAAAGTAACTAAAGTAAATTTACTATTTTAAGTATAAGCTAAAGAGAGGTTAATATCACAAATGTCAGTCACCTACTGTACCTGCGAATATAATTACTTGGGGCACTTAGAATGTGTCACTTAGAATGTGTCATACAAAACTACAAATTATTTCCATTTCAAGCTCCAAGAGGGCGAGTCGTGGCGAAGGCATAAGCGGCTGAGTGTAAACGCGATAGGTTGCGTGTTTTATTCCCGCTCGAGGAAATTAAATACTTAATTTTTCATTTCCTCGCTCTGGTTGGGTTTGCGTCCAGAATTCGGTGGAAAATGGAGATCAGAAGTATCTAAATGGGAGCGAAGTGTCTTCTCTACGCTAGGTTGCCAAGTTCCCCTATCCTGCCATGAGATGGGTACAGCGTGAAGCTTAAAACAATGTTATCAGTCTCAGTAACATTAATCAATAACTAATTAACTGGAAAATAAAACTAAAACTCAACTGTATTTTATTTACAAAATTCATAAAAGTTAGTTTTCATATTATGAAATGATCAAAAGCTCGATCACTATTACAAGAATACACCTGCATGCGGCGAAAGTTGAGCGAACTTTTAATAGGTGCCATCGAAAGTATGTTTCGGGAAAACATTTGTCACCTCGGGTTTTTGAAATTTATGATATACTAGCGTATTCGTACCGCCTAACAGTCATTCTTTAATTTTTATTCTGCTATTTGGGACACCTCCTGTTAGTTAAAATAGTAAGATGAAAATAGAAAAAAGAAAGTTGATAAGTTACATTACATTATGTCAAAAGAAATATAAATCACCTAAAAGTATTTTTACAGTCGTTAAACAATCACAATGAGAATTACAATTTCAGGTTTACCTTTACAAACTATTCAATTTTTTTTTTTGTAGTTTGTACTACAAACGATTTGTTTAAAAAACATACTTTGCTTATGCAGCCAAGACGTTTCCAAAGTCATTCTTAAGTCAAAAATCTTACCAGCGCGTTTCATAAAAGGATGCTTTATCCAAAGTGCCATCTTTATTGCATTAAAAGTTAGCTGTAACCCTTCGGTCATTGTTAAGACATACTGTTTTCTTAATACAAATAATCATAAACGATATTTTGCTAAAATTTTGAAATGAATTTTCCCGAAGCAATTAATGCTTAACAAATAAAACTTCTTGAGATTCGTTTTATTCGTTAGTACTTAATAATCGTCGATAGATGGCGCTACGTAACGCTATCTATTGATACGTCAATAGTGTTACTATTTGTTATTAGATATCGTTATGTAACGATATTTGACGAATAGTAAGTACTACGAAATATCCTAATATTTTTTATTAAGTTTCATTCCGCATAGCAGGGTCGATGAAAATGACATTCTTTCTAAGAAAAGAGTACGCAACTGGTGTTAAGACACTCTGTTTTCTGCTTTTCACCAGAATACGTGCAGAATATCGGAACTTAACGCGGTACTAGAACCAACTACCATCGCATATACAGGTCCCAGACTGTTTCAATTAACAATTGAATAAAAATATACCGGATTTCATCCTGTCAATTTAGCTTATCAATAGACAAACGCTATATAAAGATAATTCTACTCAATATTGATTTCGTTATTTATATGCAACTTAACAAATCCTTTAAAAACCTTTTAAGCTTAACGGAAAAATATGTTTTGTGCTTTTCATTTCCTTTTTTTTTTGCACTCAAAACCCATTCAGTCCATTTTAAAAATCTTTTAAGGATTATTTCCATTATTATTTAAGATAAATGAATGGGAAACGGAGTAGTCTCGGTTTTTTCTCTACCCTGATGCTGAGGTGTATAAAATTAAATATAAAAGTAAAAATATAATTATTATAGCATCACGCTGTTTGTCGTACGTAACAGAGTAGGCAGAGGGAACCTGGGAGGAATGGTCTACCTGCGGAAGTGTTTTGCAAGTCGATACGATACTTTCAAAAAGATAGGTACTTTCAAAAAGACAGAAGCGACTTATAGCACCTGCAGCTCCTCTGGTTTTCACGGGGTCTTAGGCGGTGGTGTTGAAGTTCAATGAAGTAACCGCTCGTCTTTTCATAAAAAAACATACATGTTAGGACATTCCATTCTCATTAAGATACTATATGCCCCGTATATACTTGTACTTATATACGGGTCAGTGGGTCAGCGTCTGACTATTAACGTAAAAGCTGTGGATTCGAATTCCAGACGAGGAAATGAATTATTTTGATTTGTTGCTGTAGTAATAAGACAAAGCCCGTCGTTGCCAATCGCAGCGCAGATATTATTGTGCAATTGTAAGCGCGACAGGTTGTGGATTCAATTCCCAAATCAATTTAAAAATTATATTATTAAGAAAATATTGTTTATTGTTGACTTGATTATTTCATGATAATAAATATTTCTGTTCCTATATTTACATTTTTTTACATTTTATGATGTATAGGTATTTATTATTTTATCTTGATTATATTGCTTTGTTTAATACTTAGTTTCCTCTAAAATCATTTTAATTGTTTTAGCGGGGCTCCATAGCACTGTGAATTCATTATATACACTTGTACTAATAATTATGTTTGTTTTCCAAATAAAAGATAAAAAATCTTTTTCTATGCAAGGTATAAGACATGAAGCTACAAAAAAGTTTTATTAGGTATTTATATTCTACATAGGCAATGATCAAAGACTTAGGATTTTAATATAGGCTAAGGTAACCGCATCTCCTAGGCTTTGCTATTAAAGCAAAATTCTTTTATTTTTTTTATGGACAAAGACATGGCAAACGAGCGTACGATTCACCTGATAGTAAGTGATCACAGCCGCCCACGACAGCGCGTAGCACCAGAGGAGCTACGGGTGCGTTGCGAGCTTTTGAGGTGGTTGGGTTAACTTAATTAATTCTGTTAACTTAATGAAATGTAATTTTCAACCAACTATTAGCTCTAGATCGTCAGGGCGGAAGTATGGAAATAATTAAGAATTATGTATGATTCATGGCTTAGCGTAGTGATATAACAGTCTTTGTTAGCCTTCCTTGACGAATAGGCTATCAACTGCAACCGTCAATTAACTAAAAAAAAATTTGAACCTTTAGCTCCAGTTATAGATGGAGATAGTGAGTGATATAAGCAAACTCCTTTATAATATTACTATATTAAATCCCGGCGTCTATAAGTAGTATGTAAATAACAGTTTATTTAGTTATCCTGTGCAAATACATTACGATCGTTTTGTGTTTTATCACGTCTTTGTAAACAGTTAAGGAAATATAGCATAAAATTGCCGCTTAAATATTATATAAAGTAAACACATATAATCAAGACATACTAGAGTGTCCAGTGAAATCCAAAAGCTGGAAACTATTTCGAGCTACTTTTGAGTTATTCGAAGCTCATCGTTGGCTATTTTTACCATCAAACACCAAACTTTATGGACAAACTGAAAGTACATTTGCAAACATAATAATACCTGTATACAAAACATGTTAAGTGAAATTTAGAGGTCGAGTTGTATTCAGAGTGAATACAGAACTCGGCACCCACATAGATCTCTTTACTAGACCTTGCACCGCATTATGCTCGCACTTTTAATTATATCCTTCCGGAATCTGGTTGCCTGGAAGATACCACTTTAAGTGATAAGGCCGCCTTTGTGCATTTTGTTTTTAGACTATATTGTATTGTATCTTTTTGAGTGTGCAATAAAAACTTTAATCTATCTATCTATCTCTTATTATTTTGTCAGTGAAGTCGAGAACGACGTATTATTTAAAGTTGAAATTGTCTCTCATTTCACATTTATATCTTTGATGGGATAAGAATACCTTAGATCAATCGTTTATTGAAGGATACTACCAGCGAGCTACTCTTGCTCTTGACTTCTTTCTTCCATCCCCGCCCGGTGACGCTGTCAAGACTAGTGTAGGTCAATAGTAATATATGTTCATTCGAAAAAAAAAGAAAAACGAGGGCGTAGTTCCTGAGATAAGATTGTATCTACCTATTCATACACCAGTATATGACTTGTGTAACGCGATCGATGGAGTAGTAGTGGTCTATGGGTAGGGGACCTAAGCAACTATCGATTTTTACCCCTCCCAATATATGCTCTAGCTGAGCATTTATTTGGTACAACAAATATTATTATTTTGACTGCTGGATTTTAGCTTTTTTCAATAAAGCTTAATAATTGGCCTTTGGTATAATATAACATAGAAACAAAAAATGTTTAATTTACTGTACCGAAAAAAAGTCCTAGACTGTCAGTCAGTTCTTAAACCAACATAATTAATATAAAACTTACTACGACATCAGTAAAGTTGAAAAGTCTAGTGACCCAGTACTTAGTCGACACTTCAGAAATCCAGCGAGCGAGGCTTCCGTGAGACTGCAAGTTAAGCTCGGGTCGCCTTTGAGAATGGTGAGGGTTAAAATTTAAAATTTTCTGCCAAAGTACTGACCTCGCTATGCGGGCAAATAACATGTTAGAGTTGCATTTATAACTTTAAACAATTTATAAGATTCCAGTTAGATTTGATTTCATGTCAGTATAAAGGATTGTTTTAAGGTATGTAACTTTAGTTAGAAAGCTGTCATGTGAGAACGAAATACTATACTACGACTTCAGGGGTATATTTGACCCTATCTTATTGAGCTTATACTGTACGAATGTATTAACAAAAAATCGCTTTTAGACCAATAAAACAAAAATTACCACGAATTTTTCCGAGTAACCCTTGAGGGGATCGAACCCACGACCGTCGCATTTACAGTCAGACGCCGTCCTACTGCGCAATGATATCGTCATTCGGTTGTATAATATTAGTATATTTAAATTCACATAAAATTACCCTTAGTTAAGACGTTTATTATCGACCAACTCTATCAGTATTTATTGATTTGCCATACAAATTAAATCCTACGTTGAATATAACATATATAAACCTATTTAGTTTTGATTTTAAGAAAAGCCGTAGTGCTGGAGCATAAATGGTTGACTGTTAATGTTACAGATTATGTATTCGATTCCCACTCGTCGTTCTGGTAACGAGGCAAAGCGCAGCGTTGAGTTCCTTCTTAATACGCGTTGCCTCCAGATTTCAGCAGTAATTTGTGAACAGGTGGGCCTTAACACTAGGCTGTCAGGTTCCCTCTGCCTACTTTATCATGCGCGGGATACAGCGTGGTCAGTTAAATACAAATAAAAAAGTAAATCTTCACGATTTTACTTCATATAATACAAAAGATGCCTTCCATCACAGAAATTAAATAAATGTCAAACCTTTCAGATTTCTAGGGAGAATATGTAGATTGCAGAATTTGTCAATCAGTTGGCGTATTCAATGGCCGCGTTTTATTAATACCCCAACCTCCATCGAATCTCCTCTAATCTTAAGACGTAAAAAATCTTTTGAAAATGTAGCTTCGCAATTTTGGCTATTAGGTAAAAAGAAACGGCCAAGTACGAGTTCTATTCTTCATTTAAAAGTTTCGTACCAATTTCATGATTGCAGGTTACTCGATAAACATGTGTTCGGATGTATGTACATATTTTTTTACAAAATAAACTACGAATGTAAATTTACACAGTTTTTTTTTATTATATATTTTTTCAACATATTTTTCGTCAAAATTTTTATTTGTAAATCTTAAGCCGTATCACAGAGGTATCTAAGAGGTTTTTATTACAAATCACAATGCATTAAGATTTCGTTGACTAAGAAAGTTAATTTTTTCTTTGCTCCACTATACACCTGTAAATGTGATATTAATTTCTACATTAAACGTCCACGCGATCTAAAGAAAAATGGTCTTTATACTAAGAGATACAGATGGACATCAAAGTGATTCTGTTAGGGTTCCGTTATTTTATTTCTAGCTACGGAACCCGAGGACGCCAAGATTAAATCGTTTTAAGATGATTTATGTTGGAAAATTCAAGGTAAGGTGACTATAACATGTTTTTTGTCGAGGTAATTTTGATTTGTTTGTTTATTTTCTGAGGGGAATGGCATTAAATTAAAAATACTGTCCACATTTTTATTATTGCTGTAATCTTTCTTTATATTTTCCTCACTGCGAGTTTTTCATTATATAAATAATGTATACGAGTACGTAGTTGTAATTTTCGTTAATGAGCACTAAGCATTTTGTATAAATAAAAGTTTTTTAGCTTTATGACATATCCTGCAAATAGCAAGGAAGGCAAAGTTAACCTAGTGTTACTCCATCAAACACTCACCATTTAATTTTGCTTCTTGAAAGGCGTAACTCAATGTAGTCTTTTGTATTTATTTATCTCCAGCGCGTGGATATGATAATAATTAATCCCTCCGACTAGGAAGCGAACCCACAACCGTCACGTTTACAGTAAAAAACAAAATCGAAACAAAATATACTTGACCATTTTCGAAAGCCAAACAAAAGATGCAGTGTATACAGTTCATACACACATACGTAAAAAAAATATAATTGATATTCGCATATCGTTACAAGTGATATTATAAATGAAGAGGCAACTAACGACGATGCATCTAGACTCTCACGGACATGTTTCTTCTCAAAATATAATATTGTTACGTATTATTTGTATAAAATTTTAAAACACAGTCAATTGTCGTACTGACGAGTGTTTTTGTAATTTTTACTATATGTGATATATATACGTTTAAGGGCAGTCGTAGCGCAGGGGTAGAGCGTGCGACTGTAAACGCTACAGATTGTGGATTCGATTTCTACTTGAGGGAATAATTTGTTATAAATTAGTATTTCATTTTTTCGCTCTTGCACCAGACGCGGGGCGTTGAGTTCCGCCACTGAACTTGCAACGTTTCAAAAAATTGACGGCAAATGGGGAACAGCGTGTCTGAACAAATGTCTTCTCTTTGCCTACCTTGCCATATGAGACATATAACGTGAAGCTAAAAAACAAACTTTCTTTTTATTTAATGTACTCGACGTTCAGCAGAACATTGAATTTGACTTTGAATATCGCGACTTATCCGAAACTCATATAACCGAAAAATAAATATATTATTATAATTTCCCTCACTTAATTAAAACTTACAGAAACGGTCAAAAAAGTACAACATCAATTATATTTTATCTACATTAGTATTAATTACAATTAGCACACTGGTGAGCCGATAGCACTCCAGAGAGTGATTTAGATACGACGAAACCTTTTTAAAAGTAATCGACTTCGAATTATTTAACTCCGCTCTGTTTGAACTGACTAGTATTGTTTGATTGTCTAATTTAGTTTGTTTATAGCTTGATTTACCCTGATGTTGCTTAGAATGATTATTCATGAACATTTTTGACTATTTCTCGTCTTGCTCGTGATGATTGCGGGTTTTAACCCCATTCGATGTATGTCATTATATTTTTACAAATATTTTAGTTTAATTTTCCCAGTGGGGACGATGTGTGTTAAGATTAGGTTTCCAGGTTCCCTCTGTCTACCCTGACATTTCCGAGATACAGTTTGAATCAAGAAATTATTAGACAAAACTATCATTGATTCAATGAATGATATTAAGTCTTCAAAATAGTATTATAATTATATTTTTGTATTGACTGATCTTTAATAATATCAATATTTCTCTCAGTGTGATAAACAAAGTGACAAGACACTGAGTCTACTACCTTGCTACTTATATAATATCAGCATCAATCTTATTTTCAACTGAAAATTAAAAGCAAAGATACCTCTTACTCTCAAATATTACATAAATAAAATATTGTAAATAATAAAGAACCAGTAACATTTACCCACTTTCTTTATATTTATATACATTTAATTTAATTATATTTAACAAGAACGAATGAATCAATAAAACAAAATCTTTACATTACGACATTAACAATAGTCCTCCAGAGGGCAATTCTACATTGGTTAAGAGGTTTTTTAAAGAAATTGACTTTTGATATATTGCCTTTAGCAATTACTTGTGTTTGTGTAGTCGTTTGAATGGTTCATTATAAGTACTAAAACAGAGCTATAAATTATTTTTATAACAATAGTGAAAGATAATATTGGGACAGTTAGTATACAAAAATTTACAAATGTATGTGACCAAGCCACATTGACACATCAGACAAGAGCGACAATTACAAGAAAGCAACGGACATTCCGTTGTAAAAGAATAGTTTTTTTATATTGTATTCCGCATATAGCATGGTACGCAAAAAATACGTAAGTGAGTGTAGAGACTCTCCGTTTACACGTTTTTTCATTGTTTTCCGCCAAATCTATGGTGTTCATGCGTGTTTAGTACTGCGGAACCCACAACTGTCACGTTTACAGAATGCAAAGCCGCTGCGCTACGATGGTCTATTATCTCTACCAAAACATGTATACGTATATAAAATAGACAAAATACATTATAATTATTGCAACTATAAAAGATATTAAGTATGAGAAAAACTTTTTTGAAAGATATAACGCTAAACTACACTAAACAGCTAACTGGAGACAACAATATAAAGAAAGAAAGAATAAATACGCTATAAAATTCTCGTTGGGGGACTCTTCAGTCATAAAACCTCCATTGCCATCATGTACAATTACAAAACTCGAGGAAAAAATGTGAAATCTAGAATGTATTTGTCCTCATTTTAAACGTCGTCTTTATCGGCCATTGTTCGATAGTGTGTCAGTATGAGATCTAGATTTAAGTGTAAAAAGATTTTCATGGAACTTGGTGAATTTTAATGCAAGTTGCTTCTACAGTAGGGCAATTATTGTAACAAGGGTCTTGTGAAATATATGAAAGCTAAAATGAAAAGTTTTCGAATATTAAAATGAAAGAGGTAAGATAATATATAAACATAATATAATAATAAATATATAAACTATATTTAAGCTTCATGGTGCATCCCGTATAGCAGGGTATGCATTCTCTGCTTAGTGTTTAAACACTCCATTCTCCACTTTCTTCCGAATTTTCGGATTTGAACGCTACGCTTTGCTTTTGGCATCAAATCCAAAATCTACTGGCCTCATATATGTTAGATAAGCATATAAAAGACAAATACAAAAAACTGACAAGCTCCACATATTGCAAAGTAAGGGTGTGCCTATTATTTTTTGACTATTTCGTTCATAATAATAAAACGTTATTATGTCATCCTCCATTAAGCGTGGTAAGCAATTTCACATGACATTATCGACCGATGATAACTAACCTGAACTCTTGCTGAATAATCAGTTTGATTGATTCCTTTATAAATGCTTATTTTGTTTGTCGATCGACGGATTCGGATAATACAAACTGCAATGGCGATAGTCGTAGATTCGATAACCATCTAGGGGAATTAATTATTTGTTTTTCGTGTTCTGGAAAAATAAAACATGCCATGTCTCAAATTTAATTTAAGCACATTTGTTTCTCTTTTCGGTTATGCGAGCAGTTCTCATACGGAAGGAGAAATCATTTACCTATTATAGTTATTTTTTAAATAAAATAAAAGATGTTGAATTGGCCCACTCGGGGCGAATAATTTATTCATTTCTTTGTACATACAAACATACATACATATAAAATGGTATATTAGTCATATGTTGTTCGTTTTTCATATTTGATTTATATTTAAGTAACATAATAACTGTCGTGGAGCAGAGGCACAAGCTGGTGGTTTTGATTGAAGTGTCCTGACACTTCAATATTTAATGTTATTTTAATTTAATTCCATTTGCCATCCCTGCTGCTATATGCGGGATATGAGTATTAAATTTTTTTTTTCTTAGTCACACTCTATCCCGCACATATTCTGGGAACCTAGTATTGAGACACTCCGTTTCCCACTTTCCGCCAAATTGGAGGCATTGCGTGTTGAGAAACATTTAATTTCCTCGAGTAGAAGTCGAAGCCACCACTTGACATGTATAGAGTAGCACGCTTGTGCCTCTGCGCTACAGATAGCCAGCATATACTATATATCAAATATAGTATAAAAACAGGTAGACGTATTTAATTTTAAGTTAACGTAGCAAAAATCCCCAAATATTTTTCACCCCTCGGTTAAAAGTATAAAGTATTTATTCCCTTAGGATCTTTAAGAGACTGCTTAAAAGTGAGTATTAAGAAACTTAAATTTCTTGGGGACAAAAAGTTACACCTATTGTTTACACAATATTGCTGAAAGCTATTGTTGTACGTTATTTGCAGTGTTAAAGAGGAAAGCTAATGCCATTTTGTCAAGAAAAAGTTTTTTTAATTCAGTTCACCCTGTATCTCGTATCACACAGAAGAGTAGGCAGCTAGTGTAAAGACACTTGGTTCCCCATTTTCTGCCAAATTCTGGAGACATTGCGTATTGAATGGCAGAATTCGAAAAGGCAGCGTTTAAGCTGGAATTGAACAAGCTGGAATTTTTTTATTCTTATTCCTATAATTTTTCTAATTTATTCTTTGATTAATGTACTTATCGTGCGTACTCAAAATACAAAGGCCAGTCTAGATTTGGGTGCTCCGCTAATTACGGTGTAGACAGAGGAACATAGTGACACCTATATACATTAAATGATAATTCGTAGACGTGTAGAGTCATTTGTGGTTTGTGGTCTAATGGTAATGGATTTTATGAGAGACTGTTGTGGCGTATTGGGCAGTGCCTGATGTATATAAAGTGATTTTCTGTTTGATATTCGCCGAGGAAAATGAATGTTTTCAATTTATGTAAGTTTCTCCACTCTTGGTGTAAGATGAAGCGCGCCGTTAAATTCTGCTATTCAAATTTAGACGGAAGGAGTGAAACGTTAACATCATAAATATATTGTTTTTCATTAAAGGATTTTCTTTACTTTATCTGCTTGAAAGGGGGATTAAAATTGTATTTTGCTTATTTCCTTTAGGAGATTTGCAAAGGAAACTTAACGTTAAGGCACATCCATTACTGATTTCCCGCCCAATTATCGAGATATTATGTATTGAGTTGCGGTACTCATCGCTAAGCAATATCTTATTACGAGAGCAATAATATTACAATATTAATTTATTCATTACCCCGAGTGAGAATCAAACACACAACCACGGCGCTCACTTCATATTCTGTGCCACTGCCTCATAGCGGCCTTGGCATATTTTATTTAACAGAATAAATTATACTGTGACTTGTATGCAATAATAGTATACTCTAATATATTAAAATAGAGTTAAGTGTCTCATTAATTAAAATATTAATTGCATTGATGTTTCAAATATTTTTACTATAACTTAATTTAAAAAAATGTGAACAATATAACAAATCTTAGTATAACAGAGTTTTTGAATAGTAAAATAGTAAAAAAAATTAAAAAACTTTATAGGAAGAAATGGTAGTACATTTAAAAGTTCATCTTGCACATGATCGTAGGGTCTACAAGTGTCTCTATGTAGAGCTTCAGTAACACTGTTGTACGAAAAATGTACAAAAATAAAATAAAACTAAGATCTAAGACATTCATAGTGCATCGGCAGGCAGGAGAGTTTCGCCACTCAATAGGCAACGCATTTAGAATTCGGCAGAGAGTTAGAAAAGTATTTGTCTTAATTGAGACCGGAGTGCTTTAACTTCAGATTTCCTAATGTTCAGGATACACCGTGAAGCAAGAAAAGTAAATGTTTTAATTTTTAGGAAAACCTGCTAATTTTATACATTTCGAAGTTCTTTATGCACTTGTTCATATAGTCTACGGGTGTCTCTATGTAGAGAGCTTAAATGACAGTATTAAAGAAAAAAAAATTGAAATAAAATCAATATAAGATATCTTTGAAGGATAAAAAAATTAGAATTCTTACTAAATATATTGTTACCGTTATACCAAATATATTTAATTTAAAACAAAAATTTGCTACTTT
>DWGR01000965.1:0-18229 GCA_018247715.1 Heliconius burneyi
AACAAGTTCGACCTCATCTTTTTATACGAAATACAGGGTAAATGCGTAAAATCCAGGGACGGAGCCCAGTAGGATCCAGAAGCGGAGCCACGGTGGGGTATAGGGAGCTCCGGTGGGGTCCAAAGGCAGAGCCCCGGTGTGGATCGGAGCGGTGACCCCACCACTGAAAAACTAAATCTTTTACTAAGCTAAACTTAGCATGTTGAGTAACGGAACCCAATGCCGCGCTTTGCCTCGCTACCAAGAAATGAAAATATGACATATTTAACTTCCTTTAGTGGGAATCGAACTCACAAGCTGTCTTTACAGTCGCGCCTTTCTACCACTGCGCCACTACTTGACACAACATTGTTATTTCAATTACAAACTATTCACAATTTAGAAAGTCATTACGTTATTTTAAACTAATTTGTACGTCGCGTCGGCTGTTGTGTATAATCCATTGCTCGTAATGGCTGTAAGGGAGTGGGCTTGAGAGAGTCAGTTATTTGTTTTGAACTTCTCCATTAGGTTGGCAAATGGAGTGTCAGTCATGATTTGTTTAAACACGGAGTTTATTTTTAAAATACATTACTTAGTAGCAACTCGCTAAGAAATAAAAGTATTAAACTTAAAGTCGTTGTGGCGCAACGGAACTGTAAGCACGAAAGTTTTGGGTTCGTTTTCACTCGGGTGAATGAGTTATTGTAAATTGCTCGCTCTACTAACTAGACAAAGAGCGGCTTTGAATTTCGCTACTCAACACGCAATGTCTGAAATAAATGGTATAATGAGTGCATAACTCGGAATGTAAAGTTTGTCAATATTTATAAGCCATGCTTTATGTCGACCTCACAATCTTGAAATTGGTACGGGACCCTCAGTGTGCGAATCTGGCTCACATTTAACCGGATTCTTTATTCTATTAGGTCATTAAAAGCACTTTTGTCAAATACCTTAGTTTTATATATATAGCAACTATGCCATGATGTCATTTTATAACACAATAAATAGCTTCACGTATGTGTGTATCCCGCATATAGCGGGGAAGGCATAGGGATCCTAATGTTAAGACCGTTCAGCACGTATCGCCCTACTTTTTAAGTACTTATAGCATGTTGAGTGGAGGAGCTGGCTCATCACCGTAATTTGTGGGCACCGAACCCGCATTCGCCAAGACTACAGTCATACACCGCTGCGCCACTACAGCCTCGTCTGGTCTGATAGTTCAATAGTTAATTTAATCAGACACAATTCAATTAAGTTGAGTAATGCTATTGCATTTGCAATGCAGCTAAATAGTTAACCTGTTGAAATGATCCATTAAGTGGAACATATGATAGAGAGAGAGCGAAAGGAATTGGGTCAAAATACTTCAAAGATATGAGATATGGACTTGAGAACAAATAAGATTAAATATATTGATTCTTATAAGTAGCATAGGTAAGTATTATTTTTCAACCTGTCAGTATAAAAATGAGGGATAAAGCGTGAAGTTAAGTCAGTATAGAAATGAAAAAAAACAGTGTGTTTGTATAGCTTAGTAGATTTTGATGTATGCACCTGTACGCTTTATATATACTAATTTATCTCCTGAATTTATCGCGAGCAATATGCCAGCTACAAGGTATTAATTAAAAATATAACGACCAAAAAGAAGAAAGATTACATGATCATACTATATTGCAGCTGGCACCTTTTCATGAGTGAAAAATGGAAATAAAATGGAAATTTTATCTATTCAAGATATTACGCGTTGAGTGGAGTGGCGTGGTTCGATCCAGAATGGGGATCGTACCCACAATGACGTTTATAATCCAACGCTTCCCCATTGCGGCACTATAGCCTCCAAAAATAAAAAAGAAATCAAAAGTGAGTGAAATAGTGATCGTAAAGGAATTTCAAATTCATCATTCCTGGTGCTCGTACCCGACTGACTACCCGTCGGTAGCGCCATACCAACGCGCGACGAACCAAATACAATTATTTGGTGAACGTGAGGTATTTTCCCATTGGAGTGACAATTAAGGCAGTTTGCAACTTGAAGTAATTCCTGCGGCTTTCAACATATTTGTATGAATGGATAACAAGGGCAATGTTATAATCCCTTAATGCCTTTCTAATATACGAATAACTAACGTACTATTATATATAGTACTACAGATTTTTTGTTTTGTTTTTAACTTCAAACTGTATCCCGCATTTAGCAGGATATGACATACGAAAAAATTGTATATAGGGCAATAGCGTGGATATCATTTTTAACTTTAAAAATTTTAGATCCACAAGTAGTATCGTCTGTCTAATATAAGCCGTCGTGGAGCAGCACACCATAAACTTAAAGCACGATGGATGCTGGTTCGATTCTCACTGTAATGAATTATTTTCATTGTCACGCTCTGGTAAGTAAACAAAGCGTGGCGTTAAGTTCTGCCACTCAAGACCACAGAACACATTTACTCAAATATTGACACATTGCTCAAGACGCAAAGTGCGGAACGAAGTATATTAATGGTATATTTCATCTACCCTGTTATTGGAGATAAAGCTTGAAGCGTAAATATTTGTACGTGTTGCATATTTAAATAAAATTAATTAAAAGTGTGCCTGTAAATTGTCCCTGAACGAGGTGATGTGCTGATAGCCCCGCCCTGGGTTCATTAAGAGGGATCGCTTCCATTGTTATACATAATCAGAATTTTGTGAACTCTTTAATTGATTTTTTAATTTTGTTTTCACACACCTTTATGTGAATGAATTTTAGATTTGTTTGACCTCGTTAAATCACAATGTATTTATAACTCAAATGTTGCGGTGAAATTTATATTTCGCGTCGCGTGTGATTGTAAACGTGGAAGAGTCTTAATGAGAACGGAGTATGATCACTAGCTTCCTGGGCTCGCTATCCCATACCCTTACTTTACAGAGTGAAGCTAAAAAATCAGGAGAGTTTGCTTAGTTGTTTGCTCTTATCTCCGGAACTACTGATACAAATAAAAAAATGTGTTGATAGTTAATTTATCAAGAAACACACACACAGGCTTCATTATATGTATTACGTAAAACACATGTCACATGTATTATATGTAGATATAGTAAACATTAGACTACAATAATTTTCTACTTTACGCTCATTTAGAGATATTGCGTACGCGATGGCTACCTGTCTGTCCCTGGTATGACTAGACTAGATTATTTTTCTCTAGCATCAATCATCTTTAGTATGAATAGTGTTTTTGTAGCTTTGGGTTGTATACAGCAGGGTAGGCAGAGGGAGCCTAGTGCTAAGAAATTCCTATCCCTTATTTTCCACCGAATTCTAGCAGAAACTTTGCGCCGCATTTAGCCTTGACACAAGAGCGAGGAAAATATTAAATATTTCATTTCCTAATGTGGAAATCGAACACATAACCTGTCGTGTTTATAATCACAGGCACATGCGCCTGTGCTACAATTAGTCTCAGTCTAATTGTAGTTAGAGTTACCTATTAGTAATCATTCACTTTAAAATTACTCTATGAGCCTGAGTTTGCGATGACAGGCGTAAAATAACATGTCAGAAAAGTTTCTTTTTCAATATCCACATATTTAGAGTTAGAGTGACAGCGAAATGTGTCGAATATTAGTTTCTGTCAACGAAAAGTAATGATTTGCATAAAATATTCCATTCGTCATATGTCAATATGTTTTATAAACCACCCGCTCTGATTACATTATATGTATTTGTATGAAATAATATCCGTGCGAGGTCGAATTCTTATTACATAAAAATAATTATATTTCCATATAGTGATTAATATTATTATCTTATTATATTTACCGATAATAATAAGTATGCCTATATACTTATCTCCTTCTCCACGGAAGTGTATTAATGGGAACAGAATGTCTTAACACTCGTGATACAGCGTGAAGCTAAAAAAGTTATTATCTCTATTAACTTGTTATGGCAAAACTGTACTTTGACTTGCCTATTATTAATAGCAACATTACCTATAACAAAATAAAATAACGAAAAAACAAACGCCAGATCTTGCAGGTTTACACTCAAACTCACTATATGTAAAAGTAATTCAACTGTATTTCAAATAACATATTTGGCACATACTCGTATTCCTACAAAAGTTTTATGTACATTTCATTCAAATAAGCCTTCCCGTGTTTATTTCCATACAAACTACATACAAGTAAAGCCCAACAAAGGCCTTGTTATACGTAATGCTGTTTGAAACACTGTTATGTCGTTACGAGTCCAACAACGATCTGGCATCCCTCCAGTCGTGCCGGACGTTTGATATACAAATTAGGCTATTTATTTACTTTAACTCGACGTTTATGTTGTAGAGTGACATTTGAACGTGGGGCCTTTATTGGAGAGATTTATGATTGTGTCAATTTGTTTATAAAACAAGCTATTCTCTTTTTTCTTTAGAGTTAATGATATTTTTTTTAAATGCATCTCCTTCATTCTCAGTTCTCCACTTTCAGGCAACCGTTCAGACAACAACAGGTAACAGTTCGCTAGTTGTGAAGCAGTGCCCGATGCCCTTATTTTTCTTACCAGATTGTGAAATTGTAAATATATCAATTTCTGCTATTTTCCGGAGTGAGCGAAACCATAACCATAGCACGTTGTTCTTGACGATGCTTATAAGTATTATTTTTCTATATATAACTTGTCAACCCCGCGCGACTTCGCCCGCTTGAACTTTACCAATATTTCTTTTTTTCTTATTTATTGATATTATTTAAGTATATTAAAAGAATGGTTTATTATTTTAGTATTGTAATCCAAATTATAATTTGGATTAAATAAACACTTACATTAAAATTTGTTAATTTTAATATTCGGCATCTTATATGGTTTTGCTCGCATTAATTGTCATATTTATATATTACTAGCGGTCTGCCAGCGGCTTCACCCGCTTGAACTACATGATTATTCATTTAATAAACAGAATTGACTGACAGTCAAATGTATTGATGTCGATGACTAATTTAATTTACTCGTTCGAAAACTGACTTAAATGTTAAATTATTGATTTGGGCAGGGATTTATAATATTCTTTGTAAAATATCTGTAATGATAGCATATTACAAAAAATACCAGAATCAAATAGTCCAATATCGAAATCGAATACAAAATGATTAATCGAATATCGAATCCAAAATATTTAACTGAGAACCTCCTCCTTGTTTTGAAAGTCGGTGAAATATACAGATTTATCAAAAACAAATACAGATTTATTATAAGTGTAAGTTTACTTATGGATTGCTGGATATTATATTTGCAGGCAAACTCATGCCTTGAGTTCATTCAAATGCCGATAACTTTTTATATATGTACAACGACAACAATCAAGGATTTTGTAAATTATTTGTGTAAAAGGATGAATTTGCAAGTTCAAAAAATCACATTTGGTGCCTAAATACAGAACTTTGGAGTTTAAAATTTATATACATAGTATTTATCAGTAATTTGTGAGTATCGAGTAAAACGGAATAAATGAAAAGTTCTAGCTTTAATAAATTCAACACTTTTGTCGCTTGCAAATAAAATTGTAGCGACTGCTGCGCTATAAATCACAGATCATACTTCGAAGCGTCATGAAATATCTAAAAAAATATTGGAGCTGGAAAATGATGAAATATTTCAATCAAAATCATATATTTTTTTAATTACGAGTACAAGTTTCCGTGCATCATTTTTGATGAATAAGTCGTCGCGGCGCAGTGGGAGGGCGGTTGACGGCAATCACGACACTTATAGATTCAATTCCCATTCGACGGGACGAATTTTTTCCCACTCAATACGCAATATCTTAGAATGGATGATGGAGCATGGTAATGTCTGATGATGTCTTAACACTAGATTTTTTCTGTCTACTATCTAATCTATATAATCTAGTGAATGGATAGTGATAGAACTCAACGCCGCACTTTGCCTCGTTCGTTACCAGAACGTAGAAATGAAAATATAAAATATTTTATTTTCCCGAATGCGAATCGAACGACCTAGATAATCGTGAATGACTATTTAAAAAGACGCTGTTTTATAAAGAGCACATACTCGTATGAGTAAAAGGAGAGAAGAAATATAGATGAGATTTTATATATTTGGGATTAGTCAAATATATCATATAATTATGTATAATCTTATCTACTACATTCAAGATTATGTAGCCGAACGGTCAGAACGCGATTATACGGGCAATGAAAATTCAATATCGGTGGACTACCTACCGGTGGAGGTTAACAAAATTGAGCAACTAAATTCATGATATACTTGTACTGTAAATACATTACACATACATACACATTTTTTCAAGATATTGCGTGTTATTTAAAGGGATTTAACAATAACAGAGAACGAAACGCCGGTATAAATATTTTAATTAAATTAAAATTATATAAGCAAAGTGCTGCGTTGATTTTAAAAGCCAATACTCGTTAATCTCAGAAGAAACACAAAACATTATCCAAATAAAAATACTTATCAACTTTTGAAGCCGCCCACTTCACGTAAAATCTTGATTTAATCCATTCAAGGTAAACTTTACTTCGCATTTTTCCACAGAATATTTACACCGAAAAATTTCTTACTTTGCTGAAAATTGTCGCCGAATAAAGTTTTGCAAAATTTCTTAAAATAAAAGATTTTTTCTTTTGAATTACCTGTATGTACCTAATATCTGTCAAAGGTAACGAACTTATCTTAAATATTGACTTTTTGTGTTGCATTAACTTAATTATGATTTATTTTGCCTTATTTTTTTTTTTGCTATATCCCGCACATAGCACAGTGGTGGGCACATACTATGACTTGTATACGATTATTAGGTGGGTGATGCTATTTTATGTCCCAGCTCCGATGTATGTAGTCTCATACGAGTATGTGGTGCTATTTAAAGTCCTGGAACTCTAGTGTCTGCCTATGGTTCGAACGTAGAAAATACTCGAGATACGACGTGGGGTGTGCGCCGTGCGCTTATTAAACATATCGGCCACCTTGCGGTAATACGTTCGATCCAACGACTTATCACGAATCTATCAACATAACGAATTCTAATCAATCTGTCCTGTCAACGTCCAGGAGAGTTCAATAAGACTGTTGCAGCCGGGGTCTGGTAGAAATTCACGGTGTAGGGGCGGGGAGGTGCTCTTGCTTTTTCTTCCTCTTATTATAACTTGCTTACAGTTATAATGGAGAGGAACATAGGACGCACTCTTGGTTATTCTTCGAAAGAACTCAGAGTTGACAGTTTTAAAAATAACCTTCTGATGGCATAATATACAAATTTCTTCTTTTCTTTTCTTTCCGAAATTTTAAAAATTCCGAATATTTCTGCATCTCTCAAAGATTTTGGGTTATTCACGATCAACTATAAACGGTTCTAACACTAGACACATCACGAGCCAAAACGGATATAACTCTATTCAGCCATATTTTTTTATTATAACAATAGTTTTTCATATAGTCGTGGCAATTTTGATTTCATGGACTATAAAACTTTTAACACATCGTTTCCCGTTCCTGTCGGAATTTCGAGAAATCCTTCCTCAGTCCCCATGGAACAGATTATATGTCACAATTTGTCAGTACTGGGTTGCCTTTGTCAACACTGCATTGTGGGAAAAAGCATTGCTTTTTTCTTTTTTTTTCTCAATAAAGAGATACATATTTGACAAATCGTATTTTTTCTATCCTCGGAAACACTACTATATATTTTATTTGAAGTTTTAAGTTGACTCGAGAAAAAACTAAACTTTACGTACATAAGAGACATACATAACTTTAAGTTATGTCTTTTACAAGTTAAACAAATCGTTGTTATTTAATCAATACTATAAAAAAGAAATATTTTCCCCAAGTTTACTTTGCCCAATATATAATAAATAATAATTTTCACGTGTATTTTTTTTACTTCTCACTTTATTCAGCAAATAATTGTGTAAGCAGAGGGAACCTGGGTAGGTTTATAGTGTTAAAGCACCAAAACCAAAAAAAAGATACTTTCGTTCCTAACTTCCACATATTTCTTGAGTCTTTGCGTGTTGAGTGGCGGAACTCAACGCAACGAGAATCCGGCATGACAATATCAAATATTATCTTCCCCGGGATGGGATTTGAACCCACAAGTTATCGCGCTTACAGTCTCACGCTAGTGGCTTTGCTATATGTGAGCTAAGCTAATATAAGAAAAATGTTTTGTCTAAGGTAACAGATTTTAATGTACATCTGCATATATAATTTTTTAATATATTTTTTAAGTTTAATATTTTTCCCTCAGGCAGCAACTGCAGTTAGCTCAAAAATATACGAAACATTAAAATATAAGGGTGATATTTAACGTAATGATTTTATTGTGCGGGGCGCATTTATAACGTTATAGCGCTATAACGTCATAATGAGTGTTACTTTACGAGTGTTAGGGGTTGTTTTCAAACAATCCTCCTTGTAATGTATGTATATATAAATTAAATCTTTGAGAACTTACAGAAATTTTGAGTAAAAATTTTTTTGTTCCGTCGTAGTGCAGCGGCAGAACGGTGTGACTATAACGCGACGGTTGTGGGTTTGGTCACCACTCGAGGAAATGAAATATTTATTTTTGTTTATATTTCCAATTCTTCGCTCTGGTGTTGGGGCAAAGCGCGGCATTGAGTTCTGCCACTCAACACACAATGAATGAAAAACAATATATATACTTACACTTATATACATACATTAACGTGTGTAAAACTATATACATAATATTAATTAGATAAGGATAAACTACTATTCTAAATTAAATAATTACTCTTTTAAACGCTTTTTAAAACTGTATAGAGATTTGGAATTCCGAACTTCTGTAGGAAGTTCTTTCTAAAGAATCGCAGATTTCACAGTAAAAGACTTGATATAAAATAGGGTATGGAAAGTTGGTAATTTAAGGAGATTATCACAACGGGATCTAAGGTGGAGGCGATGAAGTGGAACGGGACCTATGAAACAGAATCGATCTTTTAAATATGAGAGAGAGAGAGAGAGAGAGAGTTGTAGAGGATAGAATAGAGGAGAGTCAGCATGCGAAAATTTCGGCGATGTCGGATAGGAAGCCATCCAAGCTGACGACGCTGATCAGAAATATGAACAAGACGTCCCAAAGGAATGCTTGTATATTATTTACAAATTTCAAAAATTTCATTAAATTTTCAATTCCTTTTATATTAAAAAAAAATAAAAATTAATTTCTATTATACATTTAATTTTCTGTAAAACTTATTGTTAAAGTAATATTTTTCAAGTACAATGAAAACTACATTTAAATTGGTTAATCTGTCGAGGAACAGGAACTCAGAGTTTGTGCACCCTAATCTCCTCAGATTAGTAATCAAATAGAACTAAAAATTTAACATCATTTGGTTTTGGGTTTTATTACATTGATAAATGGGCCCTTCAAATATAAAAAATCATATTTATTTTCAACGAAAAGAAAAAATCTTCAAGAGTATTCACGTGTACGGTAATTTCAATGTAAATGACAACGTTGGCTGTGACAAGACACCACGTGACACTATGACGAAGGGCGGAATAACTAAAAATATTGTATCTACATTTTGTAAGGTTAGTATTTACATGTTTAAATTGAAATTATGATTTGGCCGTTTATATTTATTCATTGAGGCCAGTCATGGCGCAGGGGCACTAGTGTGTGAGTGTAAACGCGACGTGTTGTGGGTTTGATCCCTACTCGAAGAGTTGAAATATTTTTTTTTCTCAAATCAATATGAGTGTGAGTCGGGCTCGCCTACCGAAGGTTCCTTACAAAAATTGAAGATCTCGAACTTGTTCTGAAATTCAAACATAGCTTATAATCTGATGCCACACTTAAACTAGCTAGTTTTAGCTTTATTTTGTCACTAGTTGTCGCTCGTAACACAATTTAAAGACATTTTTCCCGTTCCCGTAGAAATTTCGGTTTTCTCGAAAATAGTTTTTCCACTCTTAATCTTCCTCTTCATTTTCTAACTTACCTATATTATTTTCAGTTCATTAATTTCGTCTTTGCGTAGTCTGGCAGTCACTCTATATTAAAATATAATTATAAATGTTATATGATGGATTATCGTATATTTCAGAACTAGCGAATCAACTCCGCTAGACTTAACCAAAAACAAAATAATATGACCATAGCTAATAATAGTTATATTAAGTAAAAAAATCACTATCGTATTCAAATTTATCCACAAGTTCCACATCTAAAATATCATCCATATCTCATTCAAGGGCTTAAAGTACAATCAAGTCGTTTTGTACACCTTTCCTGTCGAGTGGTGTTTGATTTGGCCTTTTAAAATGTATTTGTTCATCCTCAAGCCTGCCTCGACTCATTCTTTGTAAGGTTGCCTTTGTCAACACTTCACGCCAGAAGTGCTCCTTTGTCGTTGGTTAGGTATTTGGCGGTCGTTGAACCGCGGTACAAAGTTTGAATTGCAATTTGTGCATTGTATATTAGATATTGCTGTTTATATTCATGATGGATGAGGCCAGTCGTCCCGCAGGGCGTAAGCTTGTGTCTGTAAATATCTGTCACCTTTTTATCGTTGTGGATTAGATTTCTATTCAAGGAAATGCAATATTTTATATTATCATTTCCTTACTTAAGTAACGAGGTGAAACAAAATGAAGGAAACATATCTTAACATTAGGTTCCCTCTACCTGCCTGCTGTCTATATTTTATTGTAACCGCCTGTTTAAGAAAGATGACTTAGAGAAACCAATGAAATTATTTATTAGTATAAATATTTCTTTGGGTATGTTTTCAACCAAAAAATAACATCTCTACCAGTTGTTTATAAATGTAACAAAATACGACATTAGTATTTAAAAAAATACAATTACTTGTGGTAAACAGATATGTTTAGATTAATTTATTTTAGGGCGGCTACTATTCTATCAAGGCCACTCTTAGCTCAATTAGTTGTAGATGACTCAGCCGATTTGTTTTCTTTTCGATTTTCATCCCGAGTGCACAATGCGTAAAAGAGTAACTGCAGAGCGGCCTCAACTCGGAGGCAATCCTGTATAATATGGCTTAACGCTTTATACTTATACTGTATTAGCCAGAGGGAATGGGGTAATAAATATTACGCACCTCTTTCGCACTACCCACTATCATCAACCTGTGCATACATGTTCTCCCTCATGCTTGTTATTTTGATTTTAAACAAAATGTAGTTATTTTGTTGTTTTTTAAACAAAATAATAAGGAACTACCTTTAGTAAAGTTTAAACCATAATATAAATAACCAACTTGACACAAATGAACACAAAGTTTCACCGTCAAGTCTCCTTCCCGCGGTCTCTACGTACAATGTATAGTAAGCCAGCATACAATTGCATTTCGTTCGGGATAATGACATTGCTATAAGTTTGCTCTTAACACGGTGCAAACTTAGACGCGTGAAATATAGTTTAATTATACTCACCACTGTCAGCCGCTATGTGCGTTTATAAATAAATTATTTATAACTCGTATAAGATGATAGTAACATAACAAGTTTATTTTCTTGTAAAGCTATATTAGTGAGTTTTTTGCTTTTAGCAATTAAAATTTAAAAAGAGACAGAAAACGTGGCGTTGAGTTCCACCAGTCAACGTGCAATGTCTTAAAAATTGGTCGGAAATTGAGAAACGAACGATCGAATCCTAATACTTGGCTCTCTATACCTTTTTTTTTTTATAGTCACCTGAAGGTAAGTGATCACCGCCGCCCACGACCCCGTGCAACACCAGAGGAGCTACAGGTGCGTTGCCGGCCTTTAAGGTGGAGGTAGACGCGTTTTTCGAATGTACCCATATCATAACGACCTGGAAACACTGCCGCGGGTAGGCCATTCCACAGTTCCGTGGCGCGTGGAAGGAAATCTACCTTCCCTTCTATATGCGGGATATATCGCAAAGCAAATTCATTTAAAATTGGAAAATAGGCACGAAGCGGAACTCAAACCCGCACATATTTCAAAAGATTACTAATTATCTAACTAATCGTCACAGGCTCTACTGTAGTGGTACCACGACGGCCTCAATAAATAAATAAATACTTCAAAATATATATTTCCGAAAATTTATTAATTATCTTTCTGTAACATCACGTAAGAACGACGCCATTACACGTTTTATTATAATAGGGAAGGACCATTAGGAAGGACCATAGGAGATAATTCGCTTACGCAGAGAAACCAACTTGATAAAAGAATAAAATATCCTCCTCCTCCTTCACTATCCTTAACTAATTAAGGTCAAGCTTAGTTACGTTTTGACAGATGCGGTAAGATGATAGCACAATGCCTTATAATTCGTCGTCTGTTCTTCATCTATTGTCTATTGTGTCTTTTGGGAATCTGTTTTAATGATGTCTGGTATTTGGAAATAATAAAATATTTTAGAAATCTCCACTCTGTCTAAGACGGTTTCGTAAAGTTTTTTTTAGCTTTTCAAGATTTTTTTTATTTTTTTATGGAAAAAGCATGGCAAACGAGCGTACGGGTCACCTGATAGTAAGTGTTCATCGCCGCCCACGACACCGCGTAACACCAGAGGAGCTACTAAGTGCGTTGCCAGCTTTTGAGGTGGTTGGGCGCCGGAGCCCGGCATTACCTAATGCGAAACGCAGTGGCATAAAGCCACTACTTCACGCCGGTTTTACATGCCGGGGGTGGTAATGATCCGGTCGAGTCTGCCCATGCGTGTCGCCATTGCTGGCAACGTGACTCTCCCACTCGTAAGGATCGTATCTATCTATCTTTAGTGGGGAATGTAGCGAACTATTAACTATTTTGATTGTACCCTACTGTATGCGGGATACCGCGTGAAACTAAAAAGAACATAACCTATTATAGTGGAACTTTATGAAATTAAAATATTTTATGTCATTTACTTTGGAATGTTAACTCAATTTATAAATTATTTTATGTATTTTAAACTTGCAGAACTTTGACTGTTGCACTTTGTCACTAAATTCTAAGTTCCTTTAACAAAGTTGAAGATTAATAGTTTTTGACTTGCTGTGACAAGTTATAGAAGTTAATGTACATCTATAATTATAAAGTGAAGGTTATCATTAAACTTGCTCCCCCGGCCTCCCTGCGGCAGTGTTTCCAGGTCGAAACGACCTGGGTATCTTAAAAAATCGCATATTTCTCCACCTAAAATAATAAATCTTCTATAATATTCTTTTAAAAACCTAGTGTTGCTATTTTCCGACACTCGATATCCGTTAAATTTTTAAGACATTGCCGATTGAAAACTCAACACGGCGCTTTGTTATCAAAGCGACAAGATATAAAAAGAAATATTTCACCTACTGCAAATTGAACCCATAGCAATCGCACTTACGTTAGTCAGACGCCGCTGTGCCACGACGACTTAAATGAAAATTTAGATATTTGAATGACATACCATCATATGCGTAATTAAGCTCTTTGAAGGAGTAAAATTTCATTAAATTCAGTCTTATATAAATATTCAAAGCACAAAATAATTAAGAATATTTAGTTATGATCTATATATATATCTATATTATGATGTTCTCAATAAATTGAATGTTTATTTCAATCGCACAACAATCACATTAGCGACTACATTTTTTAAAATTTATATTAGTATGTCATTACTCAATGCGTAAGCACTTATTTCCTTTTCTCTAAAGTGATTTCCGAAAAGCACGATTCCTTTTTAATCAAGATTAAAAGATATAGATTACATAAATAGGTAGCGAGCCTCCTGCGGCTTCGCTCGCTAGAAACACACAATTATTTATTTTATCAATCTGAATGAGTATCGTGTTCTAATAACATAATCATTTTAAAGACTACGAGTATATTGAATACATATAGTATCCGCCTATTAAAAAATATATTTTGTAGCAATTCTGTGAAAATAAATAATATTACTTAATACATGCATATCCTTTTTATTTATTTCATTTCTATTATGAAAAGATATTGTTACCTTTCTTTTTTTTTGCCTTAACGATTCGATATTCTTTCGATATCATAATGTACAACATTCAATATATGAATTTATTTATATTTCTCCGGAGTATATTTCAGAGAACACTGAATTTCAGCCGTAATATGTTATTAAAGCGACGTTTCAATTCCATACCTGTCCGCTTAGTGAGGTCGAAAGATGCCGTATAATATATGGTCTAAAACTTACAAACTATACATCTTTCGGTGATTATTAGCTCAGCTTTTTGTAGTTTCACATATAGCAGGGTAGATAAAGGGAATTTAGTTGTAAAGAGCATTCATTCATTCTCTACTTTTTACCAAATCTTTTAGACGTTCGAGACAAAGCGCGGCGTTGAGTTCTGCCACTCAACACGCAATGCCTCCAGAATTCGGCAGAAAGTTGGGAACGGAGTGTCTTAACAATAGGTTTTCTGTGCCTACCCTGCTGTGTGCGGGATACAGCGTCAAGCTGTTTTTTTTTAGACGTTGCATGTTGATTGGTGGAGCTCAACACCGCTTTGCTTTATTGCCGGGGCATGGAGATGAAAATAATTCATTCATCCGAGTGGGTATCAAAACCCACACACAACTGTGCTTTCTAACAGCAAAAAATAATAATATTGATGTCAATAATCTTTTACGTAATTGCGATTATGACCATGTTTTGAATTAACCTTAAACTTCAACTTTCACAAGATCACCAGTTACGGGTTCGATCCTCACGTGGCGACATTAAGTATAATCACATTCTCACCTCGGTAAAGATCTAGTTCTGCCATTCCATACACAGTGTCTGGAATTTGAGCGGAGAGTGTCACGCGAAGCATTTTTTCTAGCGTAAATACATTGTTATGTTGATAAAGAAAACTTTACTTCTGTTTTGAAAATTTAATATATAACTTACTTTAATATATATACTTACGAATAATTATTTAATTTTAAGTTACTAAAGAACGTTCTCAGTCACATTGCGCAGGGGCACAATCGTGTGTAAGCGTTGTGGGTTCGATTCCCACTCGAGGAAATGAAATATTCAATATTTTTATTTCTTCACTTTACCTCAAGTGTGGCGTTGAGTTCACTTACCATACAATGACTCCGGAATTCGGAGGAACGCGAGGAGCAGAGTATCTAAACATTGGGCTCCCTCTGCCTACCATGCTACATGCGGGATACGGCGTGAAACGAACCATGAGTAGACAATTGATGGCTGACATTCTGAAAAAAAATATACTCCCGTTTCTAAGTACGTGACGTCAATAGCTTAGTTATTAAAATGAAACCCTACACCGAATACAAACGACGGTAGTAGTAAAAGGTCGCTTTTATAGCTGAGTAATATAAAAAGGGCGCCAGAATAAGTATTGTGTCTTCATAAAATTTAAATACGTTAAATCTTTTTCCTTTGATGCCGTTGTGGTACATTAAAATCGTGGCTGAGTGTATACGATGAATGTTATTCTGTTTATTGATGTACAATACACGCATAGTTTACATTTAACGCCACTGCGTCTTATTTTGAACACACGACAACGCACGACGTCTTGAAAAATAGGAGGAAAGTGGAGAACAGAGGATCCCTCTTCTAATCCTGTTATATACGAAATATAACGCGAAGATAAAATTAAGACGCGTAAGTCTGCCCAATACGCAACACAATACATATTTCAGAATATTACTACTATTATTAGGGGCTCTTTCAGAATATGCAGAGGTAATCTAGTGTTAAGACTTTTCACCGAATCCTCAAAAAAATTCGTTCAACCTGGTAACAAGGCAAAGGTTTCAGGTTCCGCCACTCAAAAATTCGTTTTGAGTGGCGGAACCTGAAACCTTTGCCTTGTTACCAGGGCAAGGAAATATTAATTCCCCCGAGTGCCACTCGCTACGATGGTCTCATTATAACGTTACATTAATACTTTTTTTAAAAAATTGGAGAAAAATACGATATAAGTGTCACGGTCAAGTTTTAAATGAAACTAAAAAGTCAGCAAGGATTTTTATTTTGATTTTCGAATAATATCCGTCGTAGTAGCTTCTAACATCACCTTTCTGCCAGACACAGAATAATACAAGTAACAGGTGGTTTTAAAATCGTTTAAAAGAAAGATATAATAAATGTTGCAGTGAAACATTGTATACGTTCTAACAGAATACTGTTGTAAGAATAGGGTAAAACTTTGATAACAGTCCCATTTTCTAAAAAAATTAACCAAAATAAAAACTACGAATGCGTTTGTTAGCGTAGTTTGTTAGCGTAAACAGAGTGTATCTATTTTTTTCTCAATCTTTTTAACAATTTTAAAGTATTCCACGCGTAAAAAAATTTAACGTAGCAGGAGTTTAACCGTCCAAGCGCTCTGACCGCTAAGCCAAACGTTCTCATCAAGCTACGTCGAAATTCCTATACGATTGTTGCAACTTATTTATTTTGTCAGCATCTCTTTTTTTGCGGGAAATTTGTAAAAATCTAATTTAAATCTTCAAACTTTTTTACCATAATTTCTACGCATCAACCTCTGTTAACCAGTTAAGTCTCTGAACAACCAGAGGTACTGGTTATTAAAAAAGTTAAAACAAGACAACAAAAATATTCTGTTAATGCAAAAGATGTTTACGATCTAGTTAATTTTGCTAAGGGTGAATAACATTTTGTAAACTAATCGTAATTCTTAACTCTCTCTAACTTGGTAACAATTAAAAGATTTTAAAAAATTTAAAATCATAATTTGACCTTAGTTTTTTTTAAAAAACAGACGCTGTCTTAGAAGTAGGACATTTAAAAATATTATTGACTCTTTCCTTTACATACACAATATAGAGAAAGATGCCCATAATTCATGCACTATAGGTCTCTGTCCTTCATAGTATTTTTAAGTGGAGCAACTATCCGCACATCCAAAAACAAGATGTTCCTTGAAATGCTAAATTCTACAAAATCTGTATTTCTACAAAATAAATAATAATAATATGACTAAGCAACATTCATAGTTTTTATAATTATTAGGCTACTTCAAACAGTGGAACATCTATCCCCATTGTACCCTATATAAAATTTACAATTTCCAATTGAGCGGTAGGCTATCAAACATTTAATACTCGGCACCTCCACTCACATCTATAAGCACTAAACTAAAATGTTCCTCTAAAACAATAAAATTAAAGTTTTCCTCTCGGCGTTAGCTTTCTAATAAAACTGTTTACGACAGCGCTGTATCCGCGAAACAGTTGCGTATATGAAAATGTAATTTAAATCGAACTACCTTTAGCTTTTAAATCAAATAGTTTCTTATTTTATCGTAAGTTCGATCTTCATTGGGAACGATTAATTATTTTCGTCGCTGTCGTTGATTCGGAGTCATTAAATTCCTGGGCACACAATGTCTGGGCATCGAACCCCCAACAGTTGCATTTAGAGTCACACCCTGCGCCACGATGACCTCTAGTTATATACATATTGTGGGTTCGATTTCCACTCAAGGCATTTTTATTTCTTCGCTCAGGCGTCAAGACTAAACGCAGCATTGAGTTTCGCCACTCAACACGCAATCCAGATTTCAGTGGGAAGTAGGGAGAGCGGAGTGTCTTAACACTAGGCTCCCTCTGCCTACGCTACTATATGTGAAAGACAACGTGAAGCTGAAAAAAATAGATATATTTCTAAAAAGGTCTTCAACATTAACGTTTTCCACGCGAGTATTTGTTCAGCACATGGTTATATCATTTGTCGGTTTTTGCGTTAGGGGGTGGCCACAATTAGCGCTGCTCAAACAGTGCCTCGCCTGTAATATGCCGCTAAGGGCTCGAGAACTTACTTATTATTTACTGTAGGAATGTATGTTGAATTATATTTTAATAAAAAGAGTAAGAAAAAGATTAATAAAAATAATAATTGCACTGTAAATTTTTGAGGACAGTCGTGAGGTCGTGTGTTCGATTCCCACTTCGTTTCTTCGCTTAGGTGTTGAGGATTCAGTGGCAAGTGGAAAAACAAAAGTACTCGTAAGTCTCAATGTAACTATAACACGTAACTCTCAATGGTACCGGAGTGCTAGGTGCGGGATACAAGGTGAAGCAAAAACATTAGATTATTCTAACTGTCCCAATTAAATTAAAATTAACATCCACACCATCTGGATTCGTGGCACTCTACTACTGTGCGGTTTCGTAGAAATTTCCTTCCACGCGCCACGGAACTGTGGAATGGCCTACCCGCGGCAGTGTTTCCAGGTCGATATGATATGGGTA
>DWGR01000966.1:0-18222 GCA_018247715.1 Heliconius burneyi
TCCTCTGATTGTGTCTCTTTTTCTATGACCTTATTTTTATTTGTATTTTAGTAGATATAGATTTTAAAAAACAGATAATGGATGAAAATAAAGAAAACGCCTTATAATTCTTCAAATTAACACATATTATGCACAATCTCAAATCAATCAAAGGCCGGCAACGCACCTGTAACTCCTCTGGTGTTGCACGGGGTCGTGGGCGGCGGTGATCACTTTAGGTGACCCGAACGCTCGTTTGCCTTGTCCTTTTACCATAAAAAAAAAAAAAATCTACATATGCCTAGTATATAAATAGTATACTGAGCTGTTAAGTAGTATTATCTCTAGCCTAAATTCTAAAAAGGATTTTATATTCAAAACACACCAGGTTACATTTAATTATACCACGCTATTAAAAAAAATGAGCTAATTTAATTAACATTATATGGGCGACACAAATCACACATTTATGCGCTCTCTTGCACAAAGTACAAAAAGAATTATTTTTTTTCTCGCCAGTAGTAGGATAAAACGAAGGAACCTAGAAACATGGTAAATACCCATACTTCTTGCTGTATCCCGCACACAGCTGGGTAGGTCGAGGGAACCTAGCGTTTTTGTAGGCATAACTTTAGATGAATAAACCTAATGTTAAGACATTTTGTTCCCATTAAGACACTTCCGTTCCCCACTTTTCTGCCGAATTCTGAACGTATTGCGTGTTTAGTGGCGGCTCCGGTACCAGAACAATTAAGTGAAAATATTAAATATTTCGAACCCACAACCAGTACCAGTACTGGCCTCAAATTTATTCCTATGTCATATAAATAAAATAGCAATAACTAAATAGAAGCAAACTGCTATTCAGTTTTTGCGTTAAACAAAAACGATAATATATAATCTCTGTAAAGGCATCACGCTTCAGAGCCCGCTTTCACTGCAAGTGGCACATCTCATATAATTGAAGTATTGAAGTCATCTGGAGACCACAATTACTCGATCTAATAGCAATGGAAGCTATTGACATCAAAAAATGTATCTATTATGGTTTTTGTAAGCCTCTTTTGTCCGTGGGACAATTTTGACGGCGGTTACGATCGCTAACAACGGATCTGAATTAACTTTCTTTTTTGTAATTTCTTCTATTTTTGTAACTGATACTAGTATTCTCTGTTTGTATAGTGAATTCTTCGTGGATGTCATTTGGAAAGTTTATTACATGATCGACACAGTTTAAAATAACCCTTTGGTTTACTACATGTAATAAAAATATAACTGATTGCTGTTTGTACATGGAAGATGTACGAGAACATGTATTATTGGTGGCATGTATCAATGTAATAGAACCCATAATAATGTTTTTTTAATATCTGCTAGTCTGTTCGTATATGCACGCTAATCTTACAAATGAATGGAATGAATCTGATAATACCGATTTCAATTCAATTTTTAATATTGTATTTTCTCAAGTTTTCCTTAACATTTAGCTATTCCCTTAACATTCATATATTTTGTTTCATTAGAATTGGTTCATAAATAAAAAAGATATGACAAATAAAACTTTTCAATTTATGGATATTGTATTTAAAGTGATATATAAGGTTATTAATACACGAAAGTAAATAAAAAAATATATTTTCATACATATATTTTACATATTATAACTACATTATAATTAGATTAGCATTTGTTCTTCAATTAACATTTAACCTTAACGAGCTAAAGTTAACGCATATTTCGCTCTATTTATAACTAATTACTACAAGCAAGTTTCTTTTATAAAATTGTAAGCTTTATCTATATTGTTACATTTTATTCAAATATGTATAGATATACAAAATAATATATTATATATAAAATTATATATAAATTTAATAAAATAAATTTGAAACTTAAAACAACAACAGTCCCGTTATCTGCTATACTAAAATATATGCTCATGAAAAGATTATAATTCACTTATATATTATAATATATTAAAACAGTATAACATCAATCATTTACAATCATTTTTCAATTACTCCGATAGTTCTCACCAATTGCGCTTGTAACTCAAAATATATACGTTTTTTTATCATAATTGAAATTACATTTGTAAACTTAACACTTAATGGAAATTGGGCGAAGAAGTCTTATCACTAAATTCTTTTTGCGTACTCTGCTAACAGTGTCAAACGAAAAATAAAAATACACAACATAATGAACATCGGTTGTATTTTTATTAATACATTTACATTTCAGCAAAAAATATCTATGGTAATATTAATTAAATTCATTAAATTTTAATATTATAATGTATTTTCTTAAATATATCGTATGACGTACACAGATGTATCGCCCAGCACCAGTGATGCCACTAAGAGACCACGGGAATAGTAAAAGAAACCCGTGAATTCTTCCAGTGCCATTGCCTGTGCATGGTGCGATTTCTTCAAATTTATATGTTCCATCTTCTTTATATTTAACTTTTCTTGTTTAACTTCTCTCTTCTTCTTGGCATCATTTTCTTGTTTTCATTGTTTATATTTTTTACATCGGAGATAAGTTCTTGTATGCTAATATATACAGTAATATTATAACTAAGTAAAATACGACTATAAGCGTAAATAACAGACAAAATTATACTTTCATTAAAGATATATTCCTAAATTTATATAATTTGTTTATATATACAATCGGTAAATTTAAAAATAAATAACACAGATTTAAATTAAAATACCAAAGATCATATTTTGAAATGAAAACGTGAATATTGAACGTGCTACTAAATAACGTAAAAGCTACGTTATTTTTAATATTTCATTTTCTGTGGACTTGGGAATCGAACCCACAACCTGTAACGTTGACAGTCACACGCTTATTACAATGTTATTAATACATATTTGTTAAAATTCAGTAACAGATAAAATACTAATTTCATAATAAACAAATACAAATCATCTAATTGGATGTAAAAATGAATCGGCAAACCTCACATCCTGCTCCTGCGTCACATTCACTCTGTCAAGTGTCGGGAGATTGTATTCATCTGCTATCGAGATAGCATCGTCACTAATTAATAAAACACAAATGCGTTAATAGCGCTTTTACTTTGCTTTTACCGCTCGTGATTTTCATATATATTTTATTTTTATATAAAATAAAAATTTAATTTAAATTTAATTGACAAGCCGTCGTAGCACAGGGCAGGTTCCGTCACCCGATATTCAATACCTCGAAAATTTCAATCCGAAGTGGAAAACGGAGAGTCTTAACACTAGGTTTCCTCTGCCTACCCTACTGTATGCAAGATACAGCGTCATGCTGATTTTATTTTTCATATATTTACACTTTTTAGCTTTTTGTAAAGTGGTCTGAAATATTAATAGTGATACATTTCTTATGAATATGGTCTTCTTTTCTAGAACATTAGACTTTGAGTAGACGTACTCGTTCGTATACGTCATGAAATTCGTAGATATATATTTTTTTAAATTATATAATACTAAAATTTATATACAGAAAAACAAGAGAAAAAAGGGCAATAGCAACAGATTTTGGCACTAACATACATATCTATCTTCAATAATTAAAAATAAAATGTATCTTAAATAGTGATTTTAACATTAATATGTGTAGAGTGGCGATCGTGATAGCACGCGCTGTCTCTAATTAAAATTAATGAGAGCCCGTTTACGACGAGCTTATATACTTAAGTATATTTTGTCGTAACTTATTTAATATAATTTCTTTATCACTTTTTAAAAATGGAGTTCTCATAAAATAGAACTTTACTCCGTTGAAGATGACGTTAGTTAGATTTAGCTTCACGCTATATCTCGCATATACTAGGGTGGGCAAAGGGAACCCAGTGTAGAGACACCCTGTTCCATACATTTCGCCCAATTTCTAAAATATTTTGTAGTGAGTGGCGGAACTCAACGCCGTGCTTGGTCTTGTTACAAATGCGATGAAATGAAACTTGTTTACTTAATCGATTCCGTAACGATTGTTGAACCATCAAGTATATATTTATAAGGTAACTCAATGCCTTAAACAAAACAGATTATGTCAGTACACTATGCAAATGTCTGGAAAGAAATTAAAATGCTTGCATATAATTAGTTAGTCCTAATACATATCAGGAGGAACATTAGAATACTCGAGAAATTACAGGATTCAGTACTGGTTCACATACCACTATTTATGTGGTATTGTAAAAAGTGTGATTGCTAGAAGAACACTTTGGACTTTAATCATTTCCTGTAGTATATTTGCATGGAAAAAGAGATATTACGTACAAATTACTTTATTGGTCAAACGCCTATTACTTTGCTTGCGTGTGACGTGAAACACGAACTGATTCGCTCCATTTCGCGCTATTTCCATTTCTTCGCTCTGGTGTAAATTCGGCAGAAAGTGGGGAACGGAGTACGGAGTTCTTAATACTTGGTTCCCTCTGCCTATCCTGCTATGTGCGGGATGAAGCGTGAAGCTGATTTATTTATTTATGATTTATACTACGTCCCAGGAGTGGGGATCGAACCTACAACCATCGTGTGTAGACAATCGGACATTGTCCTATTACGCCACGACAATATTTTCAATATACGATGTATAATATTTTTCATGAAATTTCTACTTACAACAACAGACGTCTTCTAATATTTTCTAATAGGTAAATGGTTCGTTTTTCAAAAGAAATCGCTTACAGTTGCCACAGAAGCTATAATTTAAATAACCCCCGTAGGTAATATGCAAATTGGTATAATTAATATCAGTTAGGTGGTATCAGCTTTAAATTTTATGGGTATCCGTTCCCACAGGCTTCCAAAACGAGATCCTATAGATTTCGCTAAAGATCTTGTTGAGATTTAATACTCACGAATGAAACTTGAAATCTATAGAATAAGCATGCATTTAGAAACAACGACTTGGAAATACAAGACTAACTGCGAACGCACGCCATGCCGAAGCCTTTGTTGGAAATAGAAAACGATGGGAAAAGAAATTGCAAAGAGAATAGCAATAACTAAGTGAGAATTTGCATTGTCCAAGCTCCTGATGGTTATAAAGTTGCACGCTCGTAAACTTGTGTGTCAGATACTCGATAAAGGGATACTCTTACTGATAAATTGTAAACTGTCCTGGTATGGGAGAAAATAAATTAATTAGGATACAATTTTAATTGTACGCTTAGTAATTAATTTAACCAATTACCAATTTAAGAGGCCGTCGTGGCGCGGCGGCACAAGGTGTGACTGTAACACTGACTGGTTATGGGTTCGATTTCCACACGAGGAAGTGAAATATTTACCAACGTTTATATTTCTATTTCTTCGCTCGGGTGTCGAGGCAAAACGCGGCGTTGAGTTCTGCCACTCACCACGCAATGCCTCCAGAAATCGGCAGAAGGTGGGGAACGGCTCTCCATTCCTTGACACTATGTTCAATATGTATTAAACCAAATAACAAAATTAATTGAATTTAGTGAATATAATATGAGATCTTCTGTAGAAATTATTTATCGTTAACATAACATATAGCAAACGAGTTGAACCGACGCGACGCGACGCGTAAACACGCCCACAGGCCACAGCCTTGATCGAGAACTTACATCCGATTCATAAGTAGGAAGTTTGTTTTTAACATGCATATACAATATTATATAGAAGCGTTGTGATATGTCTCTTACGATATTTACTATATTGAGATGTTATGTTAAAAAATCTACACACTTACACACTTTACGCTTTATTCAGCATATACAGCAGCAAGGTAAAAAGAACTCAACGTCGTACGTAAACGTCGTTTTAATAATAATAAAAACATTGAAAGAAGTTAAGTCTTCTTGTTTGACCAGATTGAAATTACTCTTTTTAAATATCTACGTGAATTTAAATACGGACTCGAACCGAAAACTATCGCGTGTGTCTGAAGACGTTACAAATGTAACATGACAGCTTCACTATTAAAAATAATCTAAGTACACAACACTTAAATATCATCTCGAGGCACAATTTTATAACATGTTTTATTAACTCGCACGAACTAGCCTAAAGGTAGATTGTAAAGGCTTCATTTAAATAAATAATTGACTATTTGATTTTTATTGTTAATATAATACATTAAGCGACTGCGATGACATTTTATTTATATTATTACAAGAAAAGAGAAAAAATGTGAGAAAATCTTTAAAATAATTGCCTCCAAAGTGAAAAACAAACCTGTAACCATCATGTCAGGTAACATTTTCAAACACAATAAATTATTTACTTATACACTATCATTTTTTTTCCATAGATAAATAATTTATTGCCAGTTAGAATAATGTAGAATTTTATTATCTGTCGGTAGCGTAGAGTCGCTGCGGGGGTCGCTACTGGACGTTAGTGATACAGAAATGGGGCTATTTATACGTGTGCTTGTCACATTTTTTGTTTACGTTTAAAACATTACGTTTGACATATTTAATTGACTGATGAATGTGATGATTGATTTATATTATCTTTAGCCAAGAAAATAACAACTGTTCAAAGTCCACATTAGCATGGGTTGAGAAAAAACATATATGCCTATAAATTATGATATTGTGCAGATACAGAAGATAATTTGGTTAATGTTAATTGAAAACAAAAAAAAACTTACGTCTTCTTGTTCACTGACTAAACATAGAAACTAAGTCAAATTGGAAAGTTTAAGAAAAAGTAAGTAATAATTTAAATCATGTAAATAATTTCACCAGTATCAAGCACATGCAGTGTTTTCAATACTAAAATATTAATATTCATACAGATACCATATTAAGGTACATTAAATAAATTAGTTAATAACATCTCACGATATATTAACATTGAAAAATAATGGAGCTTTAATAAATCAATATTTATTATAAAATATTATTTATATTGATTTATTAATGAAAAAGAATAACTTAGCTATAATAAATTAATATAAAAAATATATATTATTAAATATAGTTTTCATTGAGGAATTATTAACAATGAATTATTATTTATATTGATTTATTCAATTATTAGATATTCAATAATTTTAACAGCGCGTACTGTATTCGTTTAGTGACACTAAATAATAAAATATAATAATTAACTAGCTTTCCGCTTGAGGATTCGCCCGCGTGGTTTATACTTTCACACTATAAAAACTATTTTTATAAAATTATGAATAATTAGTTTTTTAAGAATATCAACGAAGAAATTTCATACCTTTCGACTTTTATTTTGCTCCTGGAGTTTATTTTCCAAAACTTCTTTGTCAGTGCTTATATATCCTCTACTACTTTCAAAATTATTATTACTATATACGAGTATATAGATTATATTATAACAGCTCTATATTATACAGAGAACTCGTACCATACTTCAATTCTCAATTAAATAAGATTTTATAAATAAAGAAAATTTTAAAATTTTAAGATAAATACACTTCGCCATAAAGCAATTTGACGTTGCGATCCCTTGTGTTCAAATAACAATATTTACTGGACTTCACCCGCCTTCACTAAACAGTAGCAATATCGTATACTACGCCAAGAAAGCGAAGCCGATCAAATCCTCAAATTATAGGATACGTCGGGGAGATAGCATTATGGGTATAAATCGTTTCGAACAATTATCGAGATTAGCGATGTGTGGATAATTTATCGATTGTTGTTTGATATCGATATCGATGAAACATAAGATAATTTTGCGCCCTTTTTTATTATTCTGTTATATATATTCATATGTATTAATAAATTAAATATGAATAACTATCCCTAATTGATGACCTAACTTCTTTATAATAATACATCGTTTTAAATTAACAAAAAGTTTTTACTTATTTTATAAAAATATAAAGCTGCTATACATTTGTCGTTTTGTATTATATCTGTGGTACCTATCGATATTATCCACCATCACTAGTGAACGCTGTGCAGTTGCATCGTAATTTCGCTTTATGTTTGTTCTTGTCCACCTGCAATAAACGGCTCTTAATTGAAATATATTGCAGTTCACTTTGATTAATTTTATTAGAAATATGATTGCCAATTTCGGTCATAGTAAAGAACGGTTTAAGTATAACTTATCTTGTAAGTCGGTAAGCTTAATAAGCTACACCACAACTTATCCAAGCTTAAAGAAAATCAGAAATTATTGGCAATTTTGTTTTAGCTTCGCGCTGTATCCCGCAAATAGAGGTTATGCCGAGGGAACCTGGGAACCTAAATACTCTGTTCCCATCAATACACTTCCGTTCCCTACTTTCCACTAAAATCTGGAGGCATTGTGTTTACTACTACTTTAATAATAGGTTATAAATACTTTTATATAATTATAAAGAGGTTGCAATGGCCACGTTTATTCTTAAACGAGCGTTCTCTAGTATTCATAAATTTACAAAGCAATTTGATTGTCAGATGAAGTTACAATGTTGAGTTTATAAGTTAAGCAAATCTTAATAGGACTTTTCACAAGATTTGTTTAAGTGTCTAAGCTTAAGAAACTTTTAAAAATTACGATAATTTGTTTTCTAATCATATAAAACCTTCTTTAAAATTTTAAATAATATAACAAAAGTATATAAATAAACACGTGTTGGTTCATATAAGGCCCATCTTCCAATTACCGCGGCCCACGCGGGATGTAGCCTGCACACTACATTAGGTCATGAGCATTAAAGTCAGTCTTTAAGCCTATTGAGTAATAAACCCTTGTATTGGGACAGACAGTTTGAAACACACATAGTTTCACCAACTTTGTAAAGGTATGTTTATCTTCTTTCTCTTGGGTTCATACTGTATAAAGTATAAAGCAGGGTACGCGGAGAAAACCTGGTGATAAGACCGTTCTTTATTTTCCGTCTAAATTCAAGATATAGCGTGTTGAGTGGTGCAATTAAGAACACACTGTCTTGCCAAAGCAGACAGCGCAAAATAGTTCATTTTCCTAAGTAGGAATCGAAGATTGATAATCCAACGCTACGCGCTGTGTGTAACATTACGCTATGATGACCTCAAAAGACATATTATAAAATACAATAAGTTTTTTTTTTTAGCTTCACGCTGTATCCCGCACATAGCAGGGTAGACAGAGGGAACCTAGTGTTAAGACACTCCGATCCATTCGATCCGATCCATTTCTGCCAAGTTCTAGAGGCATTGCGTGTTGAGTGGCAGAACTCAACGCCGCGCTTTGCCTCGACACCAGTGACAATTACAGTCCACTCCGGTTAGACGTTAGGATATAGTCACATTTAAAAAGAAAATAAATTCAATAATAATTATAGTCAAATACAATTTTGTTTAAATAAGAAACTAAAGTTTATTTTTAGTTACACTTGCCGAACTGGTTTACGAGTAAAAAGTTGCTAAAAGATTATTATCTATATTCTGTAAAGTTTATTGAAAATTAATGTTTTAATTTTATTCTATAATATAACATAGTGTAGTTTACATCAAATTTTGACTTCTAGTAAGAAAAAGCGCGGCGTTGAGTTCCGTCACTTGACTCAGATTGGACGGCGAGCGGAATATGGAATGTTGTGACTCTGTTACTGTTCCTACCATGCAATGTAATGCTTCACGCTGTACCGCACGTACCAGGGTAGACAGAGAGAACCGGGGAACCTAGTGTTAAGACACTCCGTTCCCATTAAGGCATATCCATTTCCCACTTACCGCCGAACCACACTATGTATATTAAAAAATATATATATTAATATCTTAGTATAAAAGCATCTGGCAACACATTTAATATAAAGAGAGAAAAACAAATCGTAAGTAAATAAAGTTTCTGATTTGAAACCTAATTTAGATTAACGCTTTAAAGTTGGGATATAAAGAGTAATAAAATGAAAGGTTAATGACTCGTTAACATAAACAAAATAAATATATATCATAATATGCGAAATTTGATATCGTGTTACAAATAAATAGATTTTTATTGCATTTTAATAGAAAAGAAGTTATTAATATTATGCAGATATTTTAAACAGGTATTAAAATTCAATATGTAACAAAAACGTTTTGTTTTATATGCTCCAATGTCTGTCCGTCTGTCCCGTAGTTCACTTAAACTGGTTTGAATATTCATAGATCACATGCCAACGCCCGCTTTACTATGCTGATGACATAATACTGTGATAGATGCCTTTGACACATCGACTTCTTGTTACCAATAAACTTAATGTAATGCATATCAAAAGAAAATCAAAAGGAATAGTAACTATGTACATAATTTATTCGTATTTCAAGTAGCTAGTAACAAGACAATCTGCACTCTTACTTATAAACTTGAGCTTTCACTGTAAGCACGATGGTCGTTGATTCGATTCCCACTTTTGGGAATGATATGTTTTCATATGTTTGGTTTGGTAACAAGAAAAAGCGCGGTATAAAGTTCCGTCACTGAACACGCAATGTCTCAAAAATTTGGCAGTGTATGAACGGTGTGCTTTTCATATTTCGTATATTTGTATACTTTATTTACTCTGAGAAATACAAAAAACTTTAAGCATCCTAGGTCTTTTCATAATCGCAATTTATATATTATTACTTACAAGAACGACGTTAAGTGTTTGTTTCCAAGGTCTAACCATCAGTAATCTGAAATAAAAAGATATATTTAGTATTTTTTTTTAATTTAATTATATATATTTTTAAAAAACTAGCACATTTTTTAGCAGCAGGAATTTTATAGTCATTATAAGTAGCTTCTTCACGATTAATAAAATACAAATAAAAATACATTCAATCACACCGAAAGATAACATTTAATTAATTAGGAAGCATCTGCGGAAGTGTCTTCCCTTGCTCAGAGTATGAGAAAAGTTAGATAGCATCAACCAGCTATTGCTATTTAAAGTATGCAAAATCGTGATACCCACTTATTTGCACTCGATGCAATTAAATTTTATTTATGGCCGTCACCGAAATTGCTGAAGAAAAATTCGCAAAAACGTCAGTGTTGTAAAGAAATTAGTCAGAAGCTGGCGACAGGTTATTCGAGTTCGTTACTTGTACACCAAACAAGTATTAGGGGCCCGCATGGTGGTGTTTAAACTTATCTGCACTGTATCGTTGGTACTTATACTTGGTGTTTAAACTTATCTGCACTGTATCGTATGGTGGTGGTGGTTGCGATTAACAGAACTAATTTATTTTGATAACTTTTTTTATGAAATTTAATTGGTTATTGGTAATAATAAAAACTTTTCTTGTTATCCAACAGCGGTATAGTTAAAATAACTTAAACTTTAGTATGTATATCACATGGGCATAATAAAATGAAACAGGTTAATATAGATTTTTTTAACTTAACGCTCTATCGAATATACAGCAGGGTAAGCAGAAGGAACCTAAAGTTAAGACACTCGTTTCCTCGTCTTTGAGCGGGGAAAAGAAAATTATAGATCCCCTGGAATAGAAAATGAACCCGCAACCATTACGCTTACAGTCCATAGTGCCGCAACGGCCTCAATAAAGGAGATTTAGTATACAGAACACATATATCTTGAAATATCGATTTACGATTCTTAGCACTCTTAATAAATCATCTTCGTAAGGCGGGTCAGCCTCTTTAAGTAATTAAGCTGATAGACATCGCTGACTTATCAATTAAACCATCGTTGATAAAGCGGTTAATATTATCATGTGTTCTTTTTATTATAAAAAACTGACTGACTTGTCGATCTTAAAAACTTACATTATTTTAAGCTTTCATTTTGATGAAAGAGTAATACTTAGCTGTGTAAGTACAGTATACAAGTGTTTGTACAGACACAGGTGCGCTTTCTATTCCTACGCTATAAATCGAAAGGATGACAACTCTATGCTAGTGACGAGATATCAAGATAAACTTACAACAAGATTTTCAGTTTATTAAATTAAATCAACTTCACGCTGTATCCCGCCCACAGCACGGTAGGCAGAGGGAACCTAGTGTTAAGACACTCCGTTCCCCTTTTTCTGCCAAATTCTGGAGGCATTGTGTGGTGAATGGCAGAACTCAACGCCACGCTTTGCCTCGACACCAGACCGAGGATATGGAAATATAACGTACGTATGCCACTACGGCCTCAACTAAAGTTTATGATCATCAAATTTGTAAATTAAGAAATATTAAGAATAGAGTAGCTTGAATTCTTCGTATAAAAATACATAATTACTCATACATTGTTTACCACAAAAAATATTGTGAGAATAATAAAAACTAAATTTAAGACGTGCAACGATTGTTTCGAGACAGTTTGTACCTCAGCGATACACGCCTTCCGCCCACATGTCTTTGTTACCGCCTACGTATTTATTTTATTATAATATCTTGTTACATTTTTTACTATATTTAAGAGATCAGGTAAATACTTTACTAAATACTAGCGGTCGGCTGTGACTTCGTTTCGTGAACTATAAGTGAAGGACGACATTCTTTAAACAATCATCAAGGAAAAGTGGGAAACAATAGGTTTCGCCTGCGTACCAAGTCAAACCAAGCGGGAAAAATTGTGAAATCGCTATATTTTTTAATTTTCTTCATTAAATATTTTCTTTCGTATTTTCACTGATAAGCAGAATAACGGTATTGATGAGTCACTCCATTCTCCACTAAAACGAGATTATTCTTAGAAGCTATCTCTATACCAGAAATAAATTAGCAAGGGGCAATATAAACAATCATAAAAATTACAGCAACAGCAACATATCGTGCTCTACGAGTTATGATGAATGTGAACTGGAAACATTTGGATTTTGGAAAATATCTTCCCACATACAGCCAAATATCGAGTACTTCAAATTCTACCAACAAAAGAATAAGATTGTAAATCGTGTGTAGGTTTACCTGGCGTTAATTGTCGTAAGGCGTGAGAATGATGGCCAAATGCCGCATTACGGATTCTCTACAGCACATCAACATGATGTATTCTCTCTTGAACGAAACTTGTACTGTTAGATGTTGTCCTATTCGAGTTTAATGCATTGGTAGAATACGGTCATAATAATTTTCATATTATTCGTCTCGCTTTACGTAGGAACTAAGGAGCGACTTTCAAGTTCCTTTTATATTGCTTAAATTTTAAACGCCTCTCGTTGGCGTTTTTATTCGTTAACGGTTTTTATATTCAAGTACGGGCGGGAAGTTAACTAAATATGTATGTACATTATTTATTTATTTCGTATCATACATTGAGTCTACATGATAGTTAAAAAAAAACAAAGCCCGTATCCCGCACACAGCAGAGTAGGCAGAGGGAACCTACTGTTAAGACACTCCGTTCCCCACTTTCTGCCGAATGCCGACACCAGAGCGAAGAAATGGATATATAAACGTATCATTTCGCCACGACGGCCTCTATATGATACACGATAATTATGGTTTCAAATTTCACATTGGTAGGAGGGGTCTTAAAATTTATGATATTAATTTGTTTATTTCAAAAAACAACACTGCGTTATGTTCCGCAAAGCGAGTAACAGAACAATAATAACTACTTACATCTCAAAAAAAAACTTTAGAACTGTAGCAAATCGTGTTCAGACACACACATTCTTTTGCATATTTGTCAGAGCATAAACAGTGAAATTAACAACAAGTTTCCTTATCATTACATGCAGCTATCGGGCCGTTATCAGTCCGCAATTATTGATAATGGAACAGGGCTAAGAAAGCCCGCATCCGTTCGGAAGCCGTACCTTTGAATAGTATTATTTCTCGCCAGTCAAACTACTTCTACGACATTAGCGGTCGTTTCCGAACCACATTGCAAGCACCAACCAGTTCTTAGAAAAGTAATGACAGACTTCCTGACAGGATACTGTATTATAGCTGGAGTTATATCACAGTGTCAACCAATTAAAATGGCCGCGTGTTTAATATGATATTACAAATTTATTCCTAATACATCCGTTTTATGTTATTTAAATGTTAAATTAAGCTTATGAGCTATATTTTATTATGCTCCAGCAGTTTTCAGTTGTGTTAACATGTCCTGCATCACCTGGGACAGGCTGATAAAATATAGTGAAACATTTTTCCATTCTAGACCATTGATATATCTCTCCGTATTTTAGTTTTGTCGGTTTTTAGATATACTGAGTATTGGATCGCGTAACTCAATGCCGCATTTAGTCTAACATACGAGTACAGTCTCATTTCCATACGTAAGGGCCAAAGCTTATTTACAGGCCGACAAAATTAAAATTTTATATACCTATTCGGATGCGTTGCAATCGAGAATCAACATTAAAATTATCGCGTGTACAGTTAGTCTATCCCTAATTGCTCAATGATGGCGTGAAAGGAAATAGCGAAGAAAATATATGTTTCCTTTTTTCCTAGTCAGTCCAGATAAAATCCGGTGTTAAGTTCCGCCGCGTACGAAAAGATGCCTTTAGAACAACATGGAAAGTGATGAATTGAGGGTAAATACCAAAATATTACCGATACCTACCTAGCTAGTAAAAGTACCTAAATAATAAAAATACATTATATTAAACTAAATTCAGATATAACGTTTTACAATATTATATTTTATTATTATTATTGTGATAAACTCTTAAATTTGGTATGATGACGATGACGAATGATTAAAAAGAACGCTTTTTTATTAACGACCGTGTGTTGCCATCAATTTTCTCGCTTGCACAAAGGTCAGGTCAATCAAATAAAAAATCGTGGGCTTACAAACAATTACTGCCCACGCGATACACATGTGAACGAAATTATAAAATGACTGTGAAAGAGGGCATCTTATTAAGTATTTTGTTTGAAATTTAATCCGCTATGACTCAAGAACAAAATGTTTAGAACACCACCTCATTTTTCTCAGCTTCCCGTTCTATCCTGCATATATCAGGCTGAGCTGAAGTAACCTAGTGTTAAGACACTTCGTTGATACCATTATATTAAACTGTTACCGAATAAAATTATTAATAGTAGATTGTTACATTTTATTAATAAAAGTGTGTTAACAATTAAATATTTTTTAAATTATTTTCTTCCTTTGTAAGCACGACAAATTTTATAACATATAGATACATAAAAATAGTACCTATTAATAAAACTAATATTTACAGAAATGGGACAAGTCTAACTTAAATACTAAAAAGATCCAAATAAATTATGTTATTATAGAAAGATAATATCAGCAATGACGTATTTCGTCATTCATGATGTCACTTAGTTATCTGATTTTCAAATAAAATTTACAGTAAACACATCCATTATAAAAATTTGTTTATTTATGCATGTGTTTATCTATATCTTTTTATTAGATAGATTTACACGTTTATAACTTGTCCGACGCTATCTTTTTAGTTTTTAATCATCCCTCTTTATCCCGCTTATATCAGAGTAAGCAAGGAGGAATCTAGTACAATTAATTAGATTGAGACATTGCGTGTGTTATCTCAACGCTGCACTTTGTCTTATCAGAGAGAGGAAATGATTCACTCTTCGAAATGGAAATCGAATCTATAACCATCGCGTTCACCGACAAACTCTTTCTCATTGTGCTACGGCGTTCTAGCACTGTCACGTGGTTAATTATTATTAGTTCAGCTACTATGGACAGCTCCAGAATTTTTATAAGCTATGGCTTTTAAAAGGGCTTCAAAATGACTTAAAATTTCCAAGTTATCATTTAAAGTTTTATTATACATTTAGTAACAAACCAAAAACTGTTAAAATGCTTGACTTATTATACATTTTGAAACTATATGTAAGTATAATGAGATATAAATTATAATTTTATTAGAGGAAAATGTTGTTGTTACAATATTGCCGGAAGAGAGTAATTAATGTCTCTCAACGTAAAGTTAACAGTGTTGCATATTTTGCTTTGTTATTTTTAGTATATATAAACTAACCATACATATATAATGTATTTACTCGCGTGCTATTGGAACCCACTTAAAAAGATTATAAAAATAATAATTTAGGATATATATCCCGAACACAGCAGGTTAGCCAGATGGAACCTGGGAGCCTAATATTAAGCCACTGCGTCTTTTCGCTGAATTCTGCAGGAATTGCAAATTAAGTGGCGGAAGTCGACAACGCACTTTGCCTAGTTACCAGAGCAAATGAAAACTAAATATTTGATTTCATCTAGTGGAAATGGAACCCACAACCTGTCGCGTATACAGTCACACGAGTCGCCCCTGCGCCACGACTGGCCTCACTAATAATAATTAACAAAAGATCAAAACAACTTATACTGTGACAATAACATAATACGAGCATATATAGTTTATGAGGTTAACAATACTATTTACGTAATTATAACATGCCCTTAAAAAGACACATATTACCTTTCAACATTGTTTTAAACTCATTAGTCATAGGTCCCCACATTCAGGTACCTAATAGAATGGCGTCATATTTATATAGTTAAAACGGAAAGTAAATATTAATAAAATACAATTTGCAAATCTATAATTCCATAGACATATCTTTCCTTTAAAATAATACCGTGTATTTTATAACGATGAATATAGACTAAGAATAAATTTCCTTTATAAGTTATCCTTAGCTCTACATTGTGAATAACAAACTAATCTTATCTTATCAAGATCGCTCATTCATAAAAGCAAGTCAGTAATATAATAAAAATACTCTTACTTATTTAATATATTATATCAAAAATAAAAGAATATTTTCACACTTCATATTATATGTTACATCATTAAATATCTAAGAAATCAAGAAATTACAGAATTTTATTTAACTTGCTTTTAGGCATTTCTTTCATTATTTTGGTTACACTGAAAAATATACTTGTGATGCACCACTTTGCTTATCCAAATAGAGGCATAGCATATGAGAAGATTTTCGCACATTTTGTTTCTGGTTACAACGAGAAAATGAAATGAAAAAAAAACATTTTATAAAAAGCCTCCAAAGATCAATACGACTGAAATCCTACCTGTATGAAAAAAGCGACAGTATCATCAATTACATTTACATTATAATTGACGTCAAGACTGGAAGAAAACCGGCGTGAAGTAGTGGCTTTATGCCACTGCGTTTCGCATTAGGTAATGCCGGGCTCCGGGGCCCACCCACCCCAAAAGCTGGCAACGCACCAGTAGCTCTTCTGGTGTTACGCGGTGTAGTGGGCGGCGGTGATCACTTACTATCAGGTGGCCCGTACGCTCATTTGCCATGCTTTTACCATAAAAAAGAAGAAATAGCCGATATAGAAATAGAATAATCAGGGAAACATTAAACACCTTACGACTGCTCCATTAGTATGACATAATATTATATAATAATTTAAACTCAACGTTTCCTCGCCCTAAACGTGTCGAATGAGTGAATAAATGAATGTATCGAACATGTAATATGCGTTTGCATACTAACTTTGGTTTAATAGTCTTAAAAAGGTATTCGTGCGGCTAATGAAGACGTCAATGGCGCCCGAGGCGTAAACTCTGTACGTAATTATCACCCATTTATCGCTTATTTTATGTTAAAGTTCAATATTATATTGTTTTCAACATTGAATATATGATGTAAACTGGAATATTTTCTAATAATTTACGTTTCTAATGACTTTCTATTATCAATTTGTAATCAAAATGTAAATTAATGTGAAACTCGGATGAAAATTGCCACTAGTGCAATGAAATGGAATAGTTTAAGAATGTTATATTTTATCTTAAAGATAAAGAAGAAAGAAAAGATTGATTAGATAAATGATGCTGTCATAATGCAGATTAAAAGTGTCAACGAAGTGGTTGCGAGTTCGATTCCCACTTGGATGTATCTACAATATAAAAAAGTATATTGTCTTTTAGTACTTCTACATAAAACAGTGCCAACTTTGCTCTTTAACTTATAATGTGTCTGGCAGACGAAATGAAATATTTGCAAAAAGAGGGGCTAATTACAACGTTACATAGAGACTGTCGTGACGCAGCGGTACAAGGGTGTGACTGTAACGCGACGGTTGTGGGTTCGATTCCCACTCGAGTAAGTGAGATATTTATTTACGTTTATATTTCCATTTCTTTGCTCGGGTGTCGAAGCAAAGCGGGCGTTGAGTTCTGCCACTCAACACGCAATGCCTCCAGAATTTGGCAGAAAGTGGAGAACGTAGTGTCTTAACACTGGATTCCCTCTGCGTACTCTGCTGTATGCGGGACACAGCGTGAAGCTGATTTTTTTTTACATAGAATTTCATAATAACAACTATAGTAGCACAAGTAAAACATTAAACATTCTACAGTAATGACACTAGCATTCACGCTTATCAATATATCAA
>DWGR01000967.1:0-18216 GCA_018247715.1 Heliconius burneyi
TAGTATGTACATTGGTGTCTATTTTAAAATTCAATTGTTCTATGAAAATATATATCGAGCTTAAAGAAATTAAGTTTAAAAAATGTATATAAAATTAAAAACCTACAGTCCTTTAATATAACGCTTGATATTTTTTCACATTTATTATATAACAAGTGCGATAGAGAAGTGTAGTGTACATACAATTCAGAAGTAAAACTTCCTTGCTTCCAACCCTCAGGATATTTTTCTTATTCGAAGTTTATATGGCACCATTATCCTAAATCCTTAATTTTTCGTAAAATGATAACACTTCTTAATTTTTTTTTCAGCTTCCCGTTGGATCTTCCACATAGCAGTTTAGTCAGAGAGAACACTGAAACGTAGTGTTAGGACACTACGTTCCCATTAAAACACTTCCGAACTTCACTTTCCGCCGAATCCTAGAAGTATTGCGTGTTGAGTGGCCGAACTAACCTTTGCGCCTTGTCTTGTTACCAAAGCAATGATATGAGATTATTTAATAATTTCTACGCCTAAGTAGGCATTGAACCCACAACCGCCGTGCATACAGTCCCACTCTTATGCCGCTACACTACGATGGCCTATCTTCTTAAATTACACAATTTTCCGTATTTCCTGTAGAAACTCACATGTTTATAACAAAGAAATTCCAAAAAATCAGCTTCAAGCTGTATTCCGCACACAGCAGGGAAGGCAGAGAGGACGTAATGTTAATACACTCCGTTCCCCACTTTCTGCCGTATTCTGGAGGCACTCAACACGCGAGTGGTAAGACTCAACGCCGTACTTTGCCTCGATACCAGAGTGAAGAAATGGAAATATAAACGTAAATGAGTATTTCACTTGCTCGAGTGGGGATCGAACACACAACCGTCGCGTTACAGTCACACCCTTGTGCCGCTGCGCCACGACGGCCTCATGTTTATATAACGTCACTACAATACTTCAATGTAATATCTATTCCATCCATTGTATTCCAGGTACTGAAATATAAAACCAAATAACTGCAGCAAGCGAAATTTCAATATCATATAGTAACAAAGAGAGGCTTTTTCCCCAACGGCGCAGATGCAGTTGATAAATGACTGGACAGAGATTAATATCAGCTTGATTGTCTCTCGTTTTTTTAAGTGGGAGTAAGTTGTCATTTTTTGAGGCCGTGGAGGCGCAGTGGCACTCTACAGTCATTGGACCTATATCCGGAGGCTGTGGGTGTACTACTGGAGGAAATAAAATATTCAATGAATAATGAAATATTAAAAGCATATGTGACTTTATCATCAACTATTTACTCAATGATTAAGAAAGCCTCATTAAAAGAATCAGTAAATTGATTTATTCTGCAAATGAATTTAAAATAAGCAAATTCAACAAACATCTTGTTCCGAGTAACGGAATGAGAAGACCAATAGAAGAATACCATTTTCGGAACGTGACTCGATTACTGTTAACGAGGGGCCGGCTCCCATATTTCAATCTCAGCTTCATCATATTTTTTTACAAAAAATGCAATAATTTTGATGGAGTGAAGCAGTTAGAGCAATACATTTTTTAATTCAAGAATACATCTCTCTAGTATACTTTCGTTCTTCTCTTCTTTAGTTTTATATTAATACAAACATTATATATACATGTACAATCTCAAAAAAAATGAAAATTGATGTGGGTTCCGTTCTTAGGGTAATATAGGAACATTATTTTGTCCCATAGTCTGTTTGTTAATTTATCTTAAGATCGCGTGGAGATATTAAGCTGAAATGAATATAAAAAAATGATATCTATGGTTCCTTGCAACATAGAAAAAAACAAATTTCTAAATCATTCAATCAAAAAATACGACCATTTATTTAACGATTTTGCTGAATTCTGTGCCTAATTCGCTGTTATCAAATCTAACAGGGTATTCTCCGTTGCTCTACAAATATAAAATTTGGCACAAAATGATAACATATAATAAAAATAAACGCAAAATCTAAAAGGTGAAAATTTATTAGTATTTCAAATAATACATCTTAGTTCCTAAAAAGGAAGAAATTGAAAAGCAAAAATTTATAGGTATTTCTAATTTCTCTTTGTTCCTAAAAGACTAAACAAGCTTCTATAGCATAGATGGTCATTAGATTTGCATAACATATGGAGATAGATGCAATCAGTGAACCAATCACTCAATTATGACTTAACATGACTTTAACAACATCATTACTCGGAACCCTAGATGAAATTATAAGAACTAATATCTTAGTCTGTCAAAACATGTTATGAAACTTGAGGAGAAGGCCTTTAACTAATTTTGCCAAAATAAACTGATACTATAGAAATATAACTAAAGTTTATATAACTAGCATTTGTTACGAAATTCAGAATTAAATACTTTGATTGTTGGTTACTACTAGACTTGATTTCTACTTTAATTATAATAAAATATAATATTAAATAAAAAACTTAACGCCCTTTCTCACATTTTATGCGACGTGAGAATATAGTGTCAAGGCCCTCCGCTTTCTGCGCTATTACGCAATATTGCGTTCAGTTGTTTTCAACACGATGGTACTCAATGTAGTGGTGTACCTACTCTATTTCCTCGAGTATGGATCGAATCCAAAACCATCGCGTTAACCACTCTTAGTCTTACTTTGTACTTATTGATATAAAACATTACAAATACTGGTAAAGAGTTAAAAAATATTTCCATTATTACATATAAAATATATAAACAACAACAAAGATAAATATTAAATGTAAACTTGAGACCATATTTCCACGCTTGTGTTATTAAACCGCAGGCTTGAATAAGATGAACGATCTTTATGTGATATGCTTTCTTCTTCTTCTTGTGTTAATTGAAACAATAAAATAAAATCTTATCAAGCGAACGTTAAGTTAATTACATTTAGTTATACTTTTACAAATATATAAGTTATTTAAAATAGACTAAATATCTATATTTATATTTCAAGTTCTCAAAAATTTTTGGCGAAAAATTTCATAATTGTAGATAGACAGACCACAGACAGATAAATTTTGATTACATGGCGAATTGCATACAAAATGCTGCAAGAACGATGTATAAATAAATGCACGCAATTTTTTGATTGTGTTGGCTTAGAAGATTGATTTTTTCTATGCTCTAATGGAGCGAAAAAACATTAATATCAGATTAATACATCCACGCGAGAGAAATGATCTTGACAAACGCATAAACAGACAACAAAGTGATCCTATAAAGGCTCCATTTTTACATTTTGAGGTACGGAATCCTAAATACAAAGTAAAATTCTCTACCTACGTCGGGATATTGTATCAAATGGCTCTATGAGTATAATTGGTATACTCGTCTTAAGAAAAATGAATGCTTCTGACACATAATAATGTTGACGTTTAATATCTTCAGTAAAGCTGAGAGATCGATTTCCATTATTAAGAGGCTTATAGAATACGGTGCTTCAAATAGAAAACCTAAGCTAGCAGGAATTTATTTTTCTTGTAAAATATTATTATTGAGTTAGTCTAAATTCGTAGGAACCAGTACTATTAATCAAGTATCTTCGCTTTATCCACGAGAAGCGTCCACGAGAGATAAAAAATTCTATTTGAGTTTTGGTTAAAAAGAAGATTCTGAGCGTGTAGTTCATGCAAAACAATTGAGTTTAAAAAGCGTAATGATCTATATTTTCATATTAATATTTAGTTTTTCAAAAACAAATGCAATAGATTAATAATAATTTATATTAATTAATAATAATTAATATTAATTAATAATAATACAATAAAAAAATACTTCAATTATTAATAAATATTTTAAGCTAATGAACCATTGTTCTAATTTTATTTTATTATAAAAAATCTTAAATACTTTTACGCATTACACTTATTTATACGTGTTAAAAAATTTTAAAGCTTAGAACTCGGAGTAAGAGCGAGCTTTATAGTTACGTAAGTAAAAACAAAAAGCTTCATGTGTTCGTATAAAAATCTTCAAACAAAACGAGATAGAACCAGCAGACTTAAAACTTCACTTTAACCCACATGCGAGTTAATAACATAGATTTACTCTAGCCAACGCCTTTCAGGATAAAATACACCTGCGGTTTTGCTGAGAGTTATAATCGATTTAGATTTCAATAAGATTTTTATAGACGTTTTTTATTTTATTTTTGCAAGTTCAAAGCTTATATAAGGACAATAAGATCTGATGAGGGTACAAGTGTATATATTCTTTCATAGTTTTTTAGACTCGTATTCCTCATTTTTGAAAAATTCATTGTAATGAGTGATGACGGACCATACTCAGCCTTTCATGTCTAATTCTTAAAATCGGATACATATTATTAGACTGGTGAAATTGTATATATTAATTTGCAATAAATACCTATAGTAAACGACTAACTTTAAATTCCATGCCAGTTGTGGCGCAGAGGCAAAAGCATCTATCTGTAAACGCAATAGCTTGTGGGTTCGATTCATTCTCGAGGAAATGAAATATTTCTGACTTTGATTTCCACGCTCTCGCAACGAGGCAAAACGCGGCGTTGGGCTCCGCTCTACTCCAATCACTCCAAAATTCGACGGAAACTGGGGAACAAGAGTGAACTGAAGGGAAGAAAAAGTTAACAAGGCCAAGGTTCCCTCTACTTATGTAGCCACATTTTTAAAATCGATTTTAACAAAATTAGTATGTAAAGTAAAAGCACTCAATAATGTTAATGTACTGGAAACGACTATAATATGAAATATGTATGATCAAGTAAATATTGAATCTCGTAAATATATCAGAGCGGAGTTGATTTATTTCTTTTGGCGGAATGTAACGAGGCCATTATACGAGTAAGAGATTTTCCGCATTATTTACTATATAAGAATATTTTGTCCAATCAAGGTAACTTTAGTAAGTGTATGGTTACTGTGTCACACTGTAACTTAAAAGTAAGCAAATAAAATAAACAAATCAAAAATAAATTAACTTTACGCTGTATGGCAGAGGGAACCTAGTCTTAAAACATTCTGTTCCCCATTTTCTGCCGAATTCTAGAGACTTTGTGTATTGAGTGGCAGAATTGAAGGCCCTTTTTTTTGTCGCGAAATAAATAACTAAATTTAGATGAATATTTCATTTCCTCGAGTGGGAATCGAATCCACAACCGTCGCTTTTATACACAGTCGCGCGCTTATTCGTTATTATCTAATGAAAAAAAAATGTAATTAGATCATTTCAATATTAATAATATTTAAATAACCTTCGGGAATGTGTAAATATATGAAAATAAATACGTCTAGACGTTAAGCATACTGAATTATAAAAGAAAATATGTACTATTCTGTATGTGTAGTAGTATACTATTTTGTAGATATATACCTCCAGAATTGGTACGTTGTTAGAAATTCGTTGTTAGAAGTCGGTTTTTCTTTTTGTTAAAAATAAATTTATTTTACGAGTTTAAGTGATGAGTAGACCATAAGAGGATGCTTCTTAAATGAGTGGCGATGGTGGAGTTAACGAGTAGTAATGGTTGTCCTATGTAAAATTTCACTTAATTAAGTGCAAACACAACATGCAAACAGACATTGTGGTTTATTGAGAAGGACATACATAGTAAAAATATTCTTATAAGTTTATCAACTTCGACCGGATCCCATAATCGGAACCTCACCAAACTTTCACTAAGCTATCCTTTAAGTATATTCCTTCAAATAAAGAATCATCGAGATCGATTGCAGTTGAGTTTGAATCTATAACAATATTAGAGAACAAAAATACTAACTTTCACCAAACTATCCTTGAAGTGTATCCTTTCAAATCAGTAAAGAATCATCAAAATCGGTTGGCGCAATATTGATTTATTTGCCCATTTCTCGCGCACATACCGAATGTCAATTTAAGACTTGACTTGATGTGATTTTCTCATAGATACCATCATCAGAAATAGACCAAAAAAATGGCACCACACGGGACCACACGGGACCACACCTTTCAAATAAAAAAATCATCAAAATCAGTTCACTCAGTTAAAACTTCTGAGGTAACAAACGAAAAAAAAAAATATAGTCGTATTGATAACCTCCTTTTCTTACAAAAGTCGGTTAAAAATTAGGTTTTCTCATATTTAAATATCTTCGTATCAATCAATATTATTGATCAATATGATTTAGCAAAGAACGAACTTGTGTCAAATTTGTACAACTTAAAATTTTATTTTTATCAAAAGAAAGTTTTAATATGATAGAAGCTACTTTTATGTTTTTTTAAGTATCAAAGTTTCAAAGTTGCGTAGTATTCTTCAAACTTAAGAACCAATAACTTATGCAAAAGATGAACTCAAGACAATATATTAAAGCTTTCTAACATATTTCTTAAAATAAAGCTCAAAACGAAAGCTTGGGCGTAAACTAGTTTCTTATGATCCTAAGAAATGATGTTAGAGTATCTTGTTATTGAATCTTGGTACAGCATGTCGTGGAGAACTCTTAAATCCTCTCAAAGGCGGAGTTTTACGACTATTGAGTCTATTTCTTTTTCTGTTTTATTAAGATATTTGTATCAGCCGCTGCAGAAATAATGATAATAAGGCTTCTATAATAAGGCTAAATTATACCTTTTGTTAAGTAAGAAAAGATACTTTGGAAATAATGATCTTGTTATATTTTTAAGTAGAAATATATGATGAAATATAATTGATTGTACTACATTGAACTATTATTTCTTATATTCTGAGGGATTTTTATTCTGAACTTCGTTGCAAGTTCTTTCAAATATCACAGTCGAAAGAAACAGGATTCGTGTTTTCTTGGCTATCATAACATTTTTATGTAAATATTTGTTCTGTCTGTAATAGTAGTTCCAGTTTGACAATATATTTTAAGGATTCAGTTAAGTATTTTTCTCATAATTTTATTATGCATAAAATTTTTTGACGTAACGTGAATCAAACAAATTTCGAAACCTCCAATTTCTGGATGGAACCCATTGGTGGGGAAGAACGACTCGCGCTTGTCCGGTTTTTTTTTCTTATTGACCTAAATCTTAATAAAGTCAGTCCGGTTGATATGTTATAAGTATAATTTTGATATCTAAATATATTAAATGATTTAATTTTACAACTAAAAGGAAACAAGTCTCTAAATATGAAAACAAAGGTGAAACAAAAATACAGGCTTATTGTATAACCGAAGCTAATCTCTCCCGGTGAATATTAATTAACGTTGTCTTATTATTTTGCAGAAATTTTCTTTGATATTGAAACTTAACAACACGTGGCTTTCAATATTATACAATTTACGAGGAAGACGGATTTTAATTATCAGAATGCATAGCTTTCCTTATACAATAATTAATCTTAGTATTACATATATATTTTTTAGCTTTACGCTGTATCCCACGAATAGCAGGTAGGCAGAGGGAACCAGGACACCTAGTACTCCATTCCTTTTAAGACTCTTTCGTTCCCCAATTTTCGCTAAATTCTGGAAAAGTTGCATGTTGACCGGCGGAACTCAACCCCGTCACCACGGCGAGGAAGATAAAATATTAAGAATTTAATTTCCTCGAGTAGAAATCAAACCCGTACCCGTGCCCTTGCTTAATAAATAAATCATTTAAATATGATAAAATAAAAACGAAATTCTTGAAGTAACCTCTAACCTCTTTACATACGAGTACAGTTCACCTTAAGTACAAAGTCAAAAAGTTATTAACCACATCCAAAGACACACATAACAGTTACACACACATATTATCTTAAGTCTAATAAACTTTGATTACCAAATGTTTGTAGAACATTATTATAATACCATTTGGTGATAGAAGCCGCGTAAGCAATATTCTTTGATTAGTTTGGTGAGGAGTCTGAAAGTTTTATAACAATATTGAACGTATGACGACTTCATATTGGGCCAGACAGACCGTCTAAACATATTATCTAAGAGAACAAACATTGAGATTGAATTCTGTTTTTTTATTATATATATAAACTTTTATTAGAATTGCAAATATTATTCTAAGTTTTATATTTTTGTTAGTCGTCTGCCCTCGTTTCTTCTAGTAAATATTTTTTTCTATATATCGCTTAGGAAGGAATTGATGAAAATCTTATCGTTATAGGTTCTGCTATAAATCTTTGTTATAAACCTAAAGACGCAATTTTTTTAATTGCTCTTTTAAGCGTATACTAGTATGACATTTCTATCACGACAGATCTTAAAAGAAAATGTTAAATAACTGATTGAAAAAATATAAATTTCTCAATTAAGGAATTTGAATCTAAAACAATCTTATTTATATACTTTAATAACCTATTATATAATATTTTTTATTATCATTATTTATCTTGTCAATCTACAATCAGTATTTAAAAAAAACAGCTTCACACTGTATCCCGCACACAGCAGGGTAGGCAGAGGGAACCTAGTGTTCAGACACCCCGTTCCCCACTTTCTGCCGAATTCTGGAGGCATGACGTTGAGCGGCAGCACTCAACGCCGCGCTTTGCTTTGACACCAGAGCGAAGAAATGGAAATATAAACGTGAATAAATATTTCACTTCCTTGAGTGGGGATTGAACTCACAACCGTCGCGTTACAGTCACACCATTGTGCCGCTGCGCCACGACGGCCTCAGTATTTTAAGAGTATTTTAAAAACATTATAATTACTGTACGTTTATATACTATTTTATTAAATAATATATAAGCATATATAATTATAATATTTTTTTACATATAGAATAACAAGTAACAGTGATTAATTATCATATAACATTGCGTTTTTTATTGTACACCCATAAACCACTCGTAAAAATATTCACAGTCACGTGACCATCTATACGAGTAAAACATTAATATTTACGCGTGGATATAAAAATGCAGCGAAGACCATTACGTTTGATTTACAGTTAAGGTATGTTTTATGTAAACAAAATTACTTCAATAAAGTTTCTCATTAAATCAATAAAACATGTTGCGCATGACTTCCTGTGAACAACAGTTAATTTTTTTAAAAATTTGAGTAAGAAAGTTTTGTTTGGTCTAATAATTAAAAGAAAACTGTAAGTTACATAAAACTTGGTTCCCCCTACCCTTCAACGCCAAATGATCTACTCCTGTATTTATGTTTAGAAATTATTGAAATAAAGAAGTAAAGCTACTTAGAGCAGACTTCACAATCAAAACTATATTTTTTAGAGGAAATATTGGACATTGTGACGCAGCAGCACAGTGTGTGACTTTGATAGCGATGGCTTTGATAAGTTCGATTAACACACAGGAGAATTAATAATATAAATTTCCCAGTTTTTTTTAGGCAAAACGCGGCCTTAAGTTCCACTATTAAAAACAGTCTCGAATGGAAAGCGGAGAACGGAATGTCTTCAATTTGTGTTTATTCGAACTACCCTACAATACTAGCGTGACGGTAAAAAAATACGTTGTCATACAAGCTTATGACGAGACTAAAGTAATTAATTTCCATTTTAAACGAACATTGGCTAAATATGATTACAAATTGCGAAGCTCGCCTACTAAGGATGCACGAATTCTATAAACTAAGTTACAACTTCTATATAATAATTATAGCAACCCACAGGGATGTGAAATCACGTTAAGCAAACTTCATATAAAAGAGTTATACTCGTACAAGCACTCGTAATTATATATACATGTATTTTTTTTGTTATATGAGTTATACTCGTATATCAATAATATAAGTTATATTAGATATAGAGTATATAATTAATATCTATATATAATAAAACTGTAAGAGATCACTGTCTGTACTTGCAAGATATATGAGAAAATCTATGAGTGGAAGAATTTATCAATATAATATAATCAAAATTAATGATTTTTATATTTTTTGGTTGTTTTTCTGTTTATCAGTGTGTTTTATGAACGCTAATCTCAGAAATAGCAAAAAAATGCAGTTTTCACCTGTAGCTCCTCTGGTCTTACACGGGGTCGTGGGCGACGGTGATCAACTACCATCAGGTGACCAGTACGCTAGTTTGCCTTGTCTTTTTCAAATGCGAGGATTGAGTTGAAGAGAAGATGTATGGAGAATGGAGATTCTTAAAAATATTTTATTTCTGCCTATTAAGCTGTGCAGCGATTTAAGCTGACGAAAAACCTCTCTAAACTAGATAATGATGTCTATTGAAACTGAAAGAAGACAAAGACTGTAAAGCAAATTGTTATAGAAATTGGATATTATGCTTTGTAAGATAGAGCTACAACAATACCGTAAAGAGTCTATTGATTTCTGCCTCCTTTTTGCGATCGAGATGCTTGTTATTGGTAGATACGAATGTTCTTGCATTTAAAACCTACTGTATTTGTATTAGATTATAACATTTAGAGGCCACTAGTGCGCCGTAGCGTATGACTATAAACGCGACAGGTTGTGAGTTCGATTCACATTCGAGGAAATGAAGTAGGTTTTTAATATTTTTATTTCCTCGTTCTAGCACCGAGGAAAACGCGGTGTTGAGCGCTGCCACTTAACACACAAACCCTTTAGAATTCGGCGGAAAGTGAAGGACGTATGTGTCGTCATGATTGCTTTAACACTGAGATTGCCAAGATCCTTCTGCCTTCCCTACAATGTACTGGAGATGATATATTATCCTAAGTATATACTTACCTCATCATAGTTTCGTTCCGTTCCAGAACCGTAGCGTAGATTAAAGAAACAATATAAAAGTATAAATATAAAGTTTGTTTTAACTTTTATAATGTCACTTTTTTAAATTAAAAACTAAGACTTTTTTAAACAAAATTTTATAAAAAGCTATCGTACATCTAATTTTAATTCTAGAAGAGACTCTTGATATCTGAAGGATGTTGGCAAAAACTTCATACTGAGTTACTGAGAAAGCGCGGCGTTGCCGTCGTGTCCCGTCGTGTCCCGTCACTCAACACGCAATGCCTCGAGAATTTACACAATTCTGGTACACACGTGTTTTAATTGAAACCAGGTTCTCTCCGGCTACTCTATTATGTGCGGAAAAAATATCTGCGCGTATAAAAAAGTGAGGAAAGATAACTTTAAAAATACTACAATAATAATCTATGATGAAAATCAAATCCCTATTGATCCACGTTTGAATAAATAAAGAGTTATGTTCCAACAGAAAGCCAATGGAAGAGCGAGGTCGTATGATGCTCAATTTTCGCAAGAGTGCATTGGATTTAGAAAATATTGCATTACTTTGTATAACATTTTTATCAGTATTAGATCTTATTATAAACATACTCGTATAATATATGATTTAAATCGGGATAGTTTTTTTTATTTCTAAAGTGGCCTCTGAATCAAACAGTAAAGTACTCAAAGTGTTTGATTGTTTTCTTCGGCTCAAGGTGTATCCTGCTTTAGCAGGGTAGACAGATGAAACCTAGTGTTCCGTTCCTGTTAAGACACTTTCATTTCCCATTTACCGCTGAATTCTGTTGAATTTGCTTCTTGAGTGATTTGCATATTAGTGTAAAAGTTATGCACATTTTGTAACTGCTATTGTTTTTTTCTTCACGAATTTTCCCTATTTGGTGATGAAGTAAAAGGAATCTAGTGTTAAAAATTTTCTTAAAATATTTATTGACGATACTGTATGATAGATGCTGGAATCCTATCCTATGAAAATATATTTTTCTTAATATAGACTTCTAATTATATACTCATCTATCTATATCTATCGTTTTCTTTTTTGTTATCGTTTTTATATCTACGTTTAGAATATCATCTTTTTATAAAGCACTTGTTTAATAATAATAATAAAATATTAAAATAACATAATAAAAAAGTTCCAGGAAAACGATATTAAAGTTAAATGAATTGCATTGACGAAACTTTTTGAGTATAGGGAATCTCCCAAAGGTAAAAGTTACCTACAGCAAAGTAAAAGTTGGCATCCTATTTGCGTTAGCTGATGAAGTTACAACTTAGGACTGCTAAACTTAAGACGTGATCTAAATTGTAAACAATTTACATTTAGAATACCGAACTGATCTTCGCTATTAAAATTAAATGAGAGTTTTTGAAACACTTATGACGACTAAAAAAAAAACAACTTCACGCTTTATCCCGCACACAGCAGGCTAGGCAGAGGGAACATAGTGTTAAGATACTCCGTTCCCCACTTTCTGCCGAACTCTGGGGCATTGCGTGTTGAGTGGCAGAACCCAACGCCACGCTTTGCCTCGACACCAGATTGAAGAAATAGAAATATAAACGTTAAAAAATATTTCACTTCCTCGAGTAGGAATCGAATTCACTGTGATGACAATTTTTATTTTATGTTGTATAACAATATGCATAGCTCTCATATTAATTTTGCAGATCGTGGTGCAACGGCACAGAGTCTGACTGTAGATATATCGGTCAACGACCGATTCCAATTTAGGGGAATGAATTTTTTTTTATCGAACTGGTAATAAGACCGATAGCGACGTTACTTTGGAACCCACAATGTCTCATAAATTAGGCAGAAAGTGGCTGCCTACTTTGTTTTATGCGGAAAACCAAAAATTCCTTATGAGGTTATTATTTATTTATATTAATTATTAATAGAAAATTGTTATTACATGTTAAATAGCAGAGCTTAGATGTTTGTTCCACTTTCTACTAATATGCTACAATTATGTAAAGATTTTGAAGTCAGTCGTGGCGCAGAGGCACAGTGTGACTACAAGATCAACTGGTTGTGGGTTGGATCCCCACTTGAGGTAATGAAATATTTATTTAAATTTATATTTTCATTTCTTCCATCTGGTGTTAAGGCAAAGCGCGGCGTTGAGTTCTACCACTCAACAACTAATGCTTTCAGATTTCGGCGGAAAGTGGGGAACGGAGTGTCTTCCACTTCTTTGCCACTAGGTTCCCTCTGCCTACCCTGCTGTGTGCGGTATACAGCGTGGAGCGTGAATTATTATAATTAAAGATTTTGTATAATTTGGCTACAATAACACAATAAATTTAGGCGGGAGAAGCTGTGTTTGGAACGCTAGTAAAAAAAGTAACTTAAAATAGATAAACAGTAAATGTTCACGTACAGTGAGAATTAAGGATATGGCAAATAAAAGAACACAACAAATCTATTAAGCGTCAGATAAGAAGAATAACGATAAAAAGTTTCATTGGAAATAAGAAATTGAAACGGTTTGGGGTGCAAACAAAGAGATATTTTATTCTGTGGTGAATTAAAAGACAATTTTGGAGTTTTGCCAGGACAGCTCGGACAGATGGATCCTCTAGCTCCAAGAGACACTGCCTTTGTCATTTAAGTAGCATGAACATGTAACGATTTACATTTTTAAGATAAACATTTTTATTATTATTCGTGTTAATCTAATAACTTAAATAATAACTTTTTATTTAAGGACCGATTAAAATTTAAAAAAACCTAAATGTTTTATGTCTTAAGTCGGTAAAGCCGTATCAATTTTTTTTTAAAGACAAACCGCAAGCAGAAAAAAATACATTGTTTTTGGTTCTATTACATTGATGAATGCTATCAGTAATAGATTTTATTATTTATCTTCCATGTCGGTACATAGAACAGGGATCGGTTAAAATTGTATTACGTGGTTGTAAACGTTCCTACCCTCCGCTCATATTTCCTTTGGTTTTAAGCTTAACGTATCTCCTAGACTCTAGTAGCTATAGCATGAAAACAAAAATAATTTGCTGCTCAAATGGACATTGAATCTTTATCCATAACGCTTATTGTCAGCCGCTTTTCCACTGCGCCAAGATATTCTTTTATTATTATATCTTATAAATAAAATAATCATGACTTAATAAGAGAGACTTTATACGAGTGGGAGAGTCACGCCGCCAGCAACGGCGACACGCATGGGCAGACTCGACCGGATAATTACCACCCCCGGCGTGAAGAAATGGCTTTATGCCACTGCGTTTCGCATTAGGTAATGCCGGGCTCCGGGGCCCAGCCATCCCAAAAACTGGCAACGCACCAGTAGCTCCTCTGGTGTCACGCGGTGTCGTGGGCGGCGGTGATCACTTACTATCAGGTGACCCGTACGCTCGTTTGCCATGCTTTTACCATAAAAAAAAGAAAAATCTAAAACTGCATAAAAAATATAAAGCTAAATTTTCTTATAAATTATTTCAAAAGAGAGGGAACTAAGAGAAATTTTAACCTACATTGTTCGTACAAAACAAACTGCAAGTTAGACTTAGAGCGTAATGCTTTTAAGTCTACGTCGGTCAGTTCTGGACTTCGGAGCAGTTAGTTTTAGACGTTTCTTAGCTATTATTGTGGTGGTAATAATATCTATGAAAAGAATTTATTTTATCGGCTTGAGAAGAAATAACAATTTTATTTTGCTATTTTCTGTAAGACGCACATAGCAGGGTAGGTAAAGAGAACCTGGGAACCTAGTGTTAAGACACTGCTTTCATATTAACACACATCCGTGCCACTTTCCAATGAATCTTAGCGGTATTGCTTGTTGAGTGGTGGAATATAACAGCACGCTTTGCCTTTGTCTGCCTTTTAATTTGCCCCAGCGCCACTAACCTCCATTGTTTTTACTATCGGTATTTTGATATTAATATTTTACACTATACAAAATTTGAAGATTTTTAATTTTCCCAATCACAGTTAATAAAGTAAAATATGGGCATTCCTTTGACCAGTTAAACAAAATGGAACTTATGTTCTTCAATGCAAAAGAATAAACCTCAAATATATTTCAAAGGCCACTTTTAGGCCACTCTCTTCTATCCCATTGTAAGTAAAATGCTATATATTCTTACATTATTAACTTACGTACACACTAATGAGATCATATATCCACCCGGTATCCACATAATTTAGGTTTCAATTCCCATTTTAGGTATCACACGCCAACCACCGCGGAAATATATGACTAACACACATTGAGAACGATAATAATACCATATATATATCACCGCCTAATAAGTGTAAATTATGTAAATCCGCAACCCTGTGTCCCCCGTTTGTCATGTTAATGTGCAAAATTTGTTCTATTTCAATTTGCAATTTATTTTGCCCACGAAACCGAAGCAACGACATGTGATCCAATGTGGAGACGGAAACAAAGCAATGTCAAAAAGCGAAATTACTTTACGTTTCCGACGGTAAGTTTTCTTACGAGGAATTTTGTTACGAAAGATATTTATTTTTCTTGGTTAATTTATATAATAACATGTTCGAGTGAAATAAATCAGCTTCACGCTGTATTCCGCACACAGCAGGGTAGGCAGACGGAACCTAGTTAAGACACTCCGTTCCCCACTTTCTGCCGAATTATGAAGGCATTGCGTGTTGAGTGGCACAACTCATCGCCGCGCTTTACTTCGACACCAGAGCAAAGAGATGGAAATATAAACGTAAGTAAATATTTCACTTCCTCGAGTGGGAATTGAACCCACAACTGTCGCTTTACAGTCACACCTTGAGCTGCTGCGCCATATGTCTAGAGGTTAGAACCTTTTATAGTTGTGATCGTGAATAACCCAACATCTTTTGGATATTCAGAGGTAACAGTCTTAAGATTAATATAAAATATATGTAGGTTGTATTATTAATAATTAACTATGTATTATTTTATATTAACTTTATTATTTTATATTAACTTTATTATTTTATATTAATTATTAATAATTAACTATGTATTATCTATGCATTATTGCTGTTTACTATATTTTAATTCATTTTACTACTTATATCCATACTGTTTCAATATCTAATTAGTGGAAAGTGGAAAACAATATTTTTTAATATTGAAATAGACTTGCGTTTGACCGCATCAAGCCTGACGAGCGTTGATGTGGTCAACGGTGCACGCTTGCCTAATAAATAACAATTCACTCTGTTTTTGAAGGCTCCCACGTTGTATGTCATAGAAAATACAGACGCTGCAGTGAGTTCCATTCTCTTGCTGTGGGCACGAATGTAGGCTCAAAACACCCCGTTCGTACGTTAGAGATTTCCATTATGTATGGAGTGAAGCTGTATTCCTAGAAGTACTATGGAAAAATCAGGGGAATTAGATTGTGTGTGTGTGTGTGTGTGTTCCAAAATGTATGCGGTAAGAAACGGACCGCGAGGCAACGCTTCGCCACTGGCTTAAGCTTTGCAGCGGAGTATTAACATTTTTTTTTTAATTAACCCCTTGGCTGCCCTCTCATCTCTCATTCATTTTCAAAGCCTGCATTAGGTATGTACTTAGCAGAGCCATTCCATAAGTAAGGGCAGTAAAGTATTTCTGTCCAAAAATATAATTATAATAGCCATTTTTCATTTGCGTTTCTTTCAATACTCAGAATGTGGGAGCAAAAGAAAGAAATCGTTAAGAGCAGCAAATATATTACTAAAAATATTTTTAAAGAAAACGCCACTCAAACACCGCAACGAGTTACCTAAAAGGAAAACCGTATTTTTCGTCTCTTAACGCATTTGATTAATAATCTCACGGCGGAGAGACAGCGATATTTTTCTCACCATGAGCACAAATCATTCGTACATATTAGCGTGGATGTGGCGAATGATTCATTGTATCTAACAAATCATTATTCATAGTCGAGCGTCATTAATTTTGAAATAGATCTTAATGACTTTTTTAATTTAATATTATATATTTAAATTAATATATTTGAGTGGGACTTAGTTTTATTTTGCCGTATAATATTACCGTATAAATATACGAGTACACAACGACAACGACGTTCATAACAGGCTCTATTGGCTACATAAGAAAGCAGTAAACAGTAACTTCTTAAAACAAGTCTTCATATACCTTCGCATGAAGTAATCAGTATTTTCACTTTTAGATTCATATTTTTTTTAGTTTCACGCTGTATCCCGCACATGACAGGGTTAATAGAGGAGTCAACACTGCGTTCCTCATTTTCCGCCGAATATTCGTTAGTAATCGAACCCACAACCTGTCGCGTTCACAGTCACACGCCTATGCCCTTCCAACGACTGGCCTCAATCATATTATTAGTCATTATAATCCTGTGCATAATATACAGTATAAAAAAAGATAAATGTTTATTTTATTTAAGAAAACTATGCAGATATTTGTACTAAGTACTTACCGATCAGAAAATTCCTCAATCCGTACTAACCGTTGAGATAAATTCTCCAGCATCAGTTAACTAAAACGTATTCCGGACCGCATATAACTCGCAGTTGGTTAGAGGTTTTCAACATAAGCTTAAAGTTTGAACCGAATTTCAAATAGAGTTTAACGAACCCTTTTATCGGTATTTCATCCGTGAATTACAATATTCACATTTAATAGATTTATTGATACCATATGAAGGTAGAAATAAATTGCGTGCAATCATTAGGGGGAACTTTGTGTTAAGACACTCCGTTCTCCATTTTCCACCAAATTCTGGAGGCGTTGCGTGTCGTGTGGCGGATCACAACGCCGCTCTTTGCCTTAGCACCAGAGTGCAGAAAAGCAAATATAAATTTAAATAACTAATTCTTTATTCGAGTTGAGGAACCCACAACCAGTCGCATTCACTTTGTGTCCCTGCGCCACGACTGGCCAGATATTCGCATATAATATACGTATAAACGAATGTAGATTAACAAAATGACCGGTACACGCGGTGATATTATTTATGTAGTCCATTATGCATTGCAAAATAAATATCACAAATCGTATCGTAGAACAGCAGCACGACGTCTGAGTGGTAAATGGGATAGTTGTAGGTTTGATTATCGCTTCGGGCAATGAATAATTATTATGTCTTTCTCTCTGGTAACAGAGCGTAGCGCGGATTTGAGTTCCTTCTTAATAATTGGGTAGAAAATGTAAAACCGAGTGTTATAACATTAGACTCTCTCTATCTATCGTTCTGTATATCATATCATAATTTTACTATAAAATAAGCATTTATTATTAGAAGTTTATACTACATACATGAACTAGAGCGATATATTAGCGAGCTATTTATCACGCCGCTTCTGCATGGGCGGAAAGAAGGGAAAGGGGTGATTTGTGAGTGGGTACTGTATGTCCATAGGGAGTAATTCATAGGAACCTTTATAGTAGCACTAGTAGTAATGTTACAATTTAAATATGAAAATATTATATGTGTTCGGTCCAAGTATTGTAACCGAACACCGCGGCATAGCCTTTGAGCACGTTCCCGGCACTACTATTATAAGTCAGTGCATACTCGAAGCGCGAACCGGTAGCACTCATTAGCGTATTCATTAAT
>DWGR01000968.1:0-18215 GCA_018247715.1 Heliconius burneyi
CTTGTATTCATCCATCTCTCTCTAGTGAAACGTAAAATGCAGCGCCGCGGGAACCTGAGACATCTGGGTGCTCTGGGTCTGTTTATGCTTCGAGTGCACTTTGAATTTATATTAGCATCTGTCGAGGTTTTTATATAGTTGAGGATGGTTTTAATATGTTTAATTTTTCTTTTAACTTTAATTAACTAGTTAGTTAGATGTTGAATGTTTGTTATTTGTGAAAAAAAGTAAATTAATTATAATAAATGATTAATTACGAAATAGTAGATGATTTCGGTGGTTAGTGGGGAAAGGAAGTGTCTTAACGGAAACGGAGGCTCTTAATATTAGGTTCCCTCTGCGTGATACAGCGTGAAGCTGAAAAAAAAATAGTTATAAAGGTATTAAATGGTAATAAATTTGAAATTATAGTATTAGTAACTTGTACTGGTGGTTTCGCCTCTATATCTGAATGGAAAAAAAGAAACAGTAATGAGTGGGTAATGCTTAGGTGAAATGGACTCCTTTTAAATAAAATAAGTTTATATATCAACAACAAAGAGTTTTATTTTTTGTAATTACTTTCGCTCCCTAAAACTAAGCGACTTCATTTAAGCTCTTTCTGCTCGCTTAGTTTTTTTGCGCCAAACTATTGATGGAAATAACATACGAGTATACAGTTTACTCTTGAGAGTTGAACGGAGTCCTCAAAGGGCCCGCTACACTCGTAACCGGACTATATTTTCCTCAGTGGGTAACATCGAAATGGTATTATTATTTAAAAACTCTTACAATAATTTAGTTTAATATTTTGTATGTGTATAACATAGTAGCAGAGGAGGCAATAATACTACCCACCTAAGACCTCTGTGCCCCACTTACCCAGAAATTTTCTTGACTTGAGAAACCCAAACATAAATAATATGTTATGAAACAGAAACAGCCTTCACATTTGTGATATAAGATAACCATTATCAGTATTACACGGTCTTTTGATAATCCATTATAATTGTATATTAAATCGACGTTAGACTTCAGCGAGCACAAAGTGCAGACCGTCATTTGCATACCCATCAACTTCTGGCTGGAGAACACCGTTTAGCCCAAGCAATGTAATTATTATATTAATAATGAGGCAACCATGGCTTGGGCACAAGTGTGAGATTATAACAGGGTTCGATTCCCACTCGATGAAATACAATATTTGATTCATTTCATCATATAGGTGACGAGAAAAACGTTGAGCTCCGCCGTTGAAAATGCACTGTCCCCAGAATTATACGGAGATTGGGAAACGGAAGTGTCTTCATGTCACGGAGTGTTCAGAAGTTCCGTTCTCACCATTCTCAACCATTCCCATTAAGATACTTCCGACATAATCTGGGACCTAATAAGTCATTAGGTACCAGATTATCTCTGCCTACCTCGCTATTTACGGTATGCGTGTCAATAAAACAAAATAAATAAAAAAGAATGAGATATGATTATTTTAAGATAATCATAGGTATAATATTTTGGCTTATTAAATTATAGAAATATTTTCACTTCCTCGCTTCGAATATCCCCCGAGTTCCTCCTACGCCCAAGCACAAAACTAAAATCACTTAAGATCTAAATAAGTCTGTTTTAATATTAATTATATAAGAAATATAACTTGTAATAAAGTACTCCAAACTAAACCTTTGTCTTACACTCGCTGAGACGTTACCTGAAATTACACGGCTCATTAAATTCTTGCCGCCTGGAAAACTATAAAAAAGGTAATTTAAAATTCCTCACAGCTTTTCTTTGTTTTGATTTTCTTAATATTTGCTATATATTGTTTTTTGCTTTCAATAAGATTAGTAGATGTTAATCGTGTTTGAGGCCGTCGTGGCGCAGTAGCACAGGTGTGTCACTGTAAGCGCGGCACGTTGTGGGTTTGATTCCTACTTGAGGAGATGATGTATTTATTAAAATTTATATTTATATATTTGTATCGAGGAAAAGCGCTGCGTTGAGTTCCGCCACGCAATCCAGAATTTGGCGGAGAGTAGGAAGCGGAGTGCTCTGTATACCTTGCTATATGCGAGGTAAGCTGAAAAAAATATAACAATTTCTCCAAATCTCTGATCATGCCTTGATTTTCATTTCGCCGCTCTGGTTATTTTTGGCACTAAATATATCGAAATATAACTATTAGAAAGTGGAAAAAACGGAGTGTCATAATACCAGATTCTTTCCATCTAAAGGGTGAAGTTGAAAATGAAAAATAAAGAAAACAAAATCAAATTCGAAATCTATAAATGTCTGTACTCGATAAATATTTAGGAGACATTTTTTCAAATTATACACACGCTAATTAAACTTACCTTTAGTGACAGACGTGGGTACCTTTGGTGCGGGTTATGTAAAATGGTGTAATTTTAATATTTATGAACCCCATCACAAAGCCCACATTCCCGTGTCTTATGGCATTTACTAGAAAATGAAATTGTAATAAATCCTTCATACGTTTCGCTGAAGCTTGTAATTGCTTTCTACTAAAATGTCACTCATACAAGCGTATTCGTAATGAAGTCGTTCTATATGCCACCTTGTTGCGTTTGGGGATTTTGATACTGGACGATTGGTTCTGGGTTCGATTTCCGGTCGAGGTAATTTTTACACGGTTAAATTTCAGACGCAGCATTGAGTTCCGCTACCATACTTGCAATCTCAAAAATTGGAATGCGTGGGGAACGATTGCTTTAATGCTAGATTCTTTTACTTACTGACAGTGAATGAAATATTGAATATTTTAAATTCCTTGATCTGATAACAAGACCAAGCACGGTGATGAGCGCTGCTCAATATTCAATATCGGGAACGTGTGGAACGCAATACATAACACTAAGTTCCTTACCCTACTTTATCCGGGATTCAGCGTAGATCTATACAAAATTTATTATTTAATCAAAGATTTATTGCCATGCAAGACGTGAGTTGCAGTAATAAAAACGTATATACAGGAAAACTATATTTATTTGAAGTTAATAAAGCCGCCAACTGTCGCCGACTCCTGTGGGCTGCGTCGCACAAGTAATGTTCTCCAAATCTCTAGTGCTTTGTGTTTGGTTTGTTACAAGAGCTATAGACGCAACTACTAATTGCAGGGTTTGTATACATCGCACTCTTTTTTGTTTTTTTTATAGTGTTTTTTTTTGTTTTTTGTTTTGATGCACTTTCTGCTCTTTGATTAAATCTATTGTGAAAACAAAATTAATTGAGGTCATCGTGTTGCAATGTAATAAGTGTTAATTGGAAACGTGATGGTAGCGGGTTCAATAAAAACTCAGGGTGTATACTCAAAGGTTGTATTTACGAGACGCAATGCCGAAGAATATTAGGCGGAAAAATAAAGACCGGAGAGTTGTAACGCTACAAATATATGCTTTCTACTTATTGTTCTGTATACGAGTATATCATACGGGAGATATCATAAATGGATATTAAATATTGTTCTTACTTTGAAAATCATAAAGGACTCCATGACACTGTTATATAGCATATGAATAACTACGATAGTTGTGACTTCGTGTATCACTCTGCATTTCATTTCAAAGTGGGGCGTTTAGTTGCGCCACTCAAAACGCAATGTCTCGATTTGTAACGGAAAGTGGTGAACGAGGAGTCTTAATACTAGGTTTTGTCTTTCTATTCTGCTGTGTGCGGGATACAGCGTGAAGCGAACACTAAATATTAGGTGAATTTTAAATACACTTGCGAAAAGAAACATCCCTTCTTCTAAAAAATCCTTTTTGAATTTTGTTAAAAATATTTTATTATGTTTTGTGAATTATTCAGATGCTTTGACTTTGTATTTAAGCAAATATATTTTTCCAATGAAAAGGAAAACCAAATATTGAGTTAAATTTAATTTTAGATTAGAATTAGATACGAATTTATAATTTGGTTTTGAAACTAATGTGAAACAAACATTGATTTTAAAAACTTGCTTCGGCTCGAACGAAATGCACCGTGATATTCTATTAAACAATGAGTCCTTTATAAAATATTGCAGGTTAAATTGGAGAACGACACAGATATTCAATATAAAAAATATATTCTGTACCTTTCTTCATGTTTCACATATTTTTAATATAAGTATTGTAAAATAAACACAGAAAAGCTGATCACTCACCTGAAGGTGATGATATACAACCAATTTGTATATAAACTAGATTCCAAAAAATGTTCTTACTAACTTAATTTATAATATATGCATTTTTAATAACAAAAAATGAGCTTGTAAAGACCACTCAACACGCTATATCTCCAGAATTGAGAAGGCTGAGTGTCTTAACACTAGATTCAATTCAATCTAATATTTTAATAGGAAAGAAGTAACCACTTAAGGCAAGATGGTGGGTTATGCTTTGAAATACCACCCTGGCAGCTACGACCGGTGGAAGTGGAACACCATCTGAGCAGGATTAAAAATACTCTCGGCAACTCATTGGAAAGACGGCAAACCGGACAACATCGAGTATCATTGGTCAATCGGTAAGTTTTCAACAAAGTCGCGTTTACAGACGCCCGTTTATGTCACTACGACATAACAGCTTTAATTTTTGCTTATTATAAAATATGATATTTACAAATGTACTCGTATAATATTTTTACTTACTTTTTATTTAAAAGTTTTAGCTCCCAGTTCTAGGTTCTGTCTGTCTATTCTGCTATATGAGGGAGATAAGAGAAGCAAAAACAATATTAAATGCATACAATTCTATTATATTATTCAATACTGACTTGTTTTGATGCTGTATGATGCTGATATATCCACGTGGGAGTCAACAAAAAGTTAATATTTTCATCTCCTCGCTTTGGTAACGAAACAAAGCGAGGGGTCAAGTTCCGCCACTGAACACTCAAGCCTCAAGAATCCTCAGGGGCAGTGGGTATCGAGTGGCGGAGCTTAATCTTCAACTCAACCCGAGGAAATGAAAAGGAATCGAACCCACAGCCTGTCATATTTGTAGTCACACACTTGAGCCACTGCAACATAAAATATCTGATGATTAAAATCATTATCACGAAGAAGAAATAGCGTTATATCCAGCAACTAGTCTACTAAAACCTTAGTTTATTCCAGTGAAATAAACAGATACGTCGATACAGTGATTGCGCCATTCCTGGATACATACCACAGGAACATCCAGAGCTCCTATCAGCAGCTTACAAACAAAATACTAAAGAGGATCAAGGATGAGATTACCGCTGCATTGAAAAGAAAGCAGAAAATCTATACCGACATTACCGAGTTGGCCGACTCTTTGAAAGTTCCAGGTGAATAGTGTAGATTTAAATGGGTTTTATTTATTACATAGAGTGTGATTGAGTTTTGATATTATATATTTATATAGATTTACTTTGTATCCAGAACATAGCAGGGAGGGATAAAGAATCTAGTGTTAAGGCACTCCGATTCAATTCAGACACTACCATTCCCCATTTTCCGCCGGATTCAGAAGGCATTGCGTGCTGAGCGGGGGAACTCAATTCCGCGCTTTGCTTCATTACCAAAGCGTAGATTAAAATATTAATTATTTTATTTCCTCTAGTGGAAATCGAACCAACGAATGTTAATGGGAACAAGAACCTAAAATTAAATATAAATTCACAGACTATGTCGTCTATCGGCAGTTTGTCGCTTTAAAACTGTAATTTTTGTTAAAAATATTTATGCCAGATAAACAAACTACTTAATTATGCTGAAGTGTAATCGCTCCGCTGAGAATAATTTATAAAGTGATTGATGAGTTTCCGGTAGAGATTTCATTTGGTTTTTTTCTCTTCTCTTCTTAGTATCGCTAAAGTAGGCTTTTATGAAAATAAAAATAGCAAATTCTTTATAGGTTTATAGGCTTTTTAAATCCATTTAAATAATTATTTTTACTTTTTTATATTTATCTCCTAAGAGTTTCAAATAGGTCGATTTTGATGATTCTTTCTTTTTATTTGAACTGACATTGACACACTTGAAACTCTTTCTTGTTATTCTTACTTTATATTGTTCAAAATACCATAATGTTTAGTTCGTATAAAAATAACACCTTATTAAGAAGTTGTTTAAAAAGTAATAGTTTTATATAGGGCAACCACTACCTACTTATTAATGAAGCTTCCTTATACAATATATCTATATTTTTTTGTAAAATTAATAATTTAAGAAAAACTACTTCAAACAAGAAACTAAAAAATAAATTTACATCAACAGAGTAAATCATAAAAGCTTAGTCATTTAATATTGTATTAAGGTTGTTGAAACATTAGCTTGACACCAACTTCAAAATTATCAAAATACTTATTTAATGGTGTTTGTGTCACTCAATCAAAATACGTACATATCTCTTTATGTTAAGTAAATTTATTTTTAAGTGAGTATAAAGAAAAACGTGCTCAGCTGGATTGGGCACGTCGAACGAATGAGTGAAGAAAGAATGGCAAAAAAGATTTATGATGGAAAAAGTGAGAGGGGAGAGAGGTAAGGGGAGACCTCGGTTGACCTTTGAAAACACAGTTTCAAAGATACTGGAAGAACGTCACGTAAAAAGCATGAGGATCCCTCGAAGGGCATGTATGAAGAAGTCGACTCTGATTGCCCCGTTAGGGATAAATCGTGAAGTTAAGTTATTTTTAAGTTTTGAGTTTAATGTCTTAATAATATAAAGGTAGGTTTTGTTTATGTTAAAAAATATTTTTTTATATAATTTTCATGATTTAAAGCCATGTGCGACGAAGAACGAAGAGCAGCCCGTACTCTCGCTAGCAGACACGTATCTTTAATTTACAAATGTACGGAACAAGCAAGAACATCTATCGCCAAAATGGGTAAATATGCAGAAGAAATGATTATTATAACACGAAAACATATGGAGAACGCCCTCGTGGAGGTCGCCAATAAATTGGCCGATTCAGATTTGCATATGATACATAAGTAAGCAAATACAATATTTAAATATTATACTTTCTAAAAATTATTTGTATTACCCTTTTTCCCGTAGAGTAGGTAAATGGAAGCTAAAGCCCAGTTTTCACCGTGAAAGAGAAATGTGTGGGTAATGGTTCGGCGGAACAGACTGCTTTTAAATAAATTTTAGTTTATATATGTTTAACCAACAAAGAGTTCGCCCGTCCCTTCCGCCCAACTATTTATTGGTGGAAATACCAGTAAGCAGTTCACTCTTGCGAGTTCAATGCAGTGCTTAACGGGCCCGCCTCGCTCGCGGTAGAAATCGTTTCTTATTTCAAATCAATTTTCGAGACATTGCGTTTAAGATTGTTTGTTCTGCGATAATAGTCCATCAAAATAAATTTAATTAAGAATTATACTTGTTTTTTAAGACACTCCGTTCCCATTAACACACTTTTCGTCGAATGCTGGAGGTATTGTGTGTTGAGTGGTGGAATTCATCGCCGCGTTTTGCCAGGAAATTAGGCGAGCAAGAAAAATAAAATATTAAATATTTCATCTCCTCGAATAGGAACCGAACTGACGCGCGCACTTGACGACTTGACTGACGACTTACATTCGCACGCTTGAGCTCCTACACCATGACTGGCCTTTTGGTGGATTTGTTTCTCATAATAATTATTTTTTATCCAATTCCCTTTTACCCTTATATAATAGCACTTTGCATTATGGATAAAAAAATATATATTCCCTTCTTCTAATTATTAAAGGATAAATACGACATCCTGCCTGAAAGAGCTATCAAAAGCTGCTGTACTCTTGGGATATGAGCTGGACCTGAGTCTGTCGAACGCTCGTCGTCATAATGAGCAGTCCTGTGAAAAACTAACTAATTGCAGTTATAAGGCCAAAAAGACTACGGATGAAGAAGTGACCACTTTACGGGAATATTTATATCAGTGTGTTTATGCTTGATAAAAAAAATTAAAATTATATGAATGTTCACATTTTTGCTTTTCTATAGCTTTATTTTTTTCTGCTTAATAGGGTAAGCAGAGGGAACCGAGTGTTAACACATTTTGTGTCTCACTTTTCGTTTAATTTTCGGGAGGTGTTAAAGGGAGTGCTTAATGCCGGAAAAATTATAATCTGTACATATAAAAAAAATGTATAAGTTACATTTTTTGCCTGTACATGGGAGATATATGAGAAAATCTATTATTGGGGGCTCCGTTCCTTTGAACGCGCTAATCTTAGATGCTGCTTAACTGATTTGAATATAGTCTCTACTGTTGTATTGTGACAAAGTTCCCTCAACATTAAGTGTTATTAATTTTTTAAATAACTCCATAAATAAAAGGTTATATCAATATTAAGTAATTTGGTCGATAAATTAGCTATAAAAAAAACGCTTTGAAACGCTTTTTTTAATAGATGTAGTTTTTAATATGATAATGATACTGAAACATGAAATTGATTGAGATTAGTAAATAAATTGTTGGTAAAGGGGGCAGAACCACTAGCGGGTTGCTAATAATTAAATATACTCTTTCTCCCGAGTGACCCAGAGGTAAGTGCTGTCCGGCTGTGTCACAAGTTTACGACAGCGTCATGGTCTTTCTAATTTGTTTTAGAAACCTTCGCAGTAATTTCATTTATATCGAATACGAGATATGTCTGAGATGTGATGATATGACAGTTCAAATAACCTTCCAAGTACTCCATATTTGTAACATAGATGCTTGAACAGTCTAGTCTATTATTAGTATATATACATATATATATATATATATATATATATATATATATATATATATGTATATATATATATATATATTATTACACGTGGAACGGAGAGTGGTGAGGTCATGGAAATCGTTGGTTTGTTCCTTTCATTACATTAATTCATTTTAAAATAATCTGTTCATTATAGAAATTGTCCAAATAATCAATATACAACAAAAGTACCTGATACCACTTCGTCTTAGCTTGGATAGACTAGCTAGTTGTATGTATTATACTATAGCTAACTAACTTATCCGACCAAAACCTGGACATCATTATAAATTCTTAGAAACCAAAATATTAAACAATAAAAGCTGAAAATCATCCAAAAAAGCGGCACCACGTATTCCTGCAGATGTGCAGGCGGCAAAAATTTGATTAACCATGTAATTAATTCAGGTAGCGTCTCACAGAGGCTAAGTCTGAGACGGCACAAAAAGTACATTATGAGGGGTGGGGGTGGGTACTGGAGAACTTAAGATAATATTGTCGATAGCAACTGCCTCTTAATTACGTTTGCTTTAGCGAACACCGTTATAATTCGCTAGGGATTTCATACTTTATTTCTTTAATATCACGTTATAATGGTTTTAATTCCCATTAAGACACTTCCGTTGCTCTTAAGCCAAGTTCCACTTCGAAAGAGAAGAAAGCAGGTAATGCTTACATTTCCACCAACAAAGAGTTTTGTATTTTTTTCATTCTGTTCTCTCGAACTGAGCGAGTTCATCGATCGATAGACGATAAATATCGATAAACAGACAATGCAAAATAAGACGAATTATTCAATTCAGTAGTTCCTGAGATAAGCGCGTTTAACCAATCAAACTGAAGAGTTTATAATATTACTCGTAGTTTACAAGTATAGATCGTGTGGGCGGGAATGGCGTTCCGCGTGTAGCTTGTTGATATGAATAGTTTTATTATTGAATCTGAAATTGTTTTATATGTTACATGTTAAGTATTAAAAGTATCGGATATTATATCATTATACTGTAAGCTGGGAAAGGTTTGTAAATTATAAAAACACAAATTAGAAAATTCTTTCAAATAGCCTCAAGGCAATCATATATGTTATAAGATAGTCTTTCTGTTTTTTTTTTCAAATTTGTCCGCATATAGCAGGCAGATGGAAAATGGGGACTTAATATAAGACAGTCTGTTGCTATTAAGACGCTTCCGTTGCCTCCCTTCCGCCGAAATCAGAAGACATTGCGTGTTGAGAAGTGGAACTCAACGTAGTGCTTTGCTTCACTATCAGAGCGAGGAAAACCACTTGTATTAATATATAAAATATTTTTTATAGCAAAGTAATTTATGTATATAATATAAGGTATGTATGTTTGTATATATCTTACCACGTCTACATCAGGTGTAACGCGGCGGGTGTATAACGAAGGCACTAATGTCTTACAAGTTTGACAGATGTGTGAACACCTGCGCCGAGGAGGTGATTTAAATTACTTCATATACATTAGTACATTGTATGTGATGTATCGCTTATTATTTGTTATATGTTTCTCATATGAGTAGTCTTAAGCTATGTCTTAAAATCAGATTTTACTGTAGGAATGATGGTTGTGGGTTCAATTCCCACTTGGGGATGAACTATTTCCATTTTCTGGCTTCGGATAATTTTGACATTCAAAAACTAGTGTCTCGACAATAAGCGGTGCGTGGGAAAAAGTGTCTTAACACTATGTACCCTCTGCCTACCCTGCTGTATGTGGAATACAGCGTGAAGCTATTTGTATTATATATTTGTTGTGTATCTGTCCGTCTATATATCACAGCCACTTTATTTTTTTTTTCACTTCACTCTGTATCCCGCACATAGCTTGGTAAGCAAAGGTAAGAACCTTGGAGCTTAAATATAGAGAGAATTTAGACACTACGTTCTTTTTAAGGACTCCGTTACCATAAATTAAATTCCGTTCCCCACTTTCCTGGGGTAAATACTGGGTGCATTGCGTTGGCGGAACTCATTGCCTCGTTAATAGAGAATATTAAGGGCGAGAATATTATATATTTGATTTGTTTCAGTGTGATTCGTGTCCGTAATCTGTGGCGTATACAGTCACATATTGGCATACCGGCGCCATGACTGGCCACAACACACTCGCAGGTATAATATGAACACAAACTTCGAATCTAAGCCCAACCAACAAAAAAAACAATAACAAATAACTACAAAAGGAAATTAAAAATTCGTTATTAAAATGTTAAATTGTTTCCCCTTTATCAACACGGCGTTGTCGCTCGCTCACGCTCGTACCGTAATTTTCGGCACCAGCGCCTGTCAGGTCATTACAAGCAACGATCTTGTAATCTTTGTGTTTGTCTGAACTGATGACTTTTCAACGTTTTCTGATACCTGGATTTTGACATTAACTTGTACTGTCATTTAATAAATAATTTTAATTCCTTATTAAACGGAGTGTCTTAACACTAGGCTCCTTTTGCCTATTCTGTGGGATACAGCGTAAAGTTAGTGTTATATTTATTAGTGGATTTCAAAGTTAAGGATATTAATTTAACCAGTAGATTTGATGATTTATTTATGTTCTCGAGCACAAGTGCTAGATTTCGTAACTATATGTATGTTCGTATGTTTGTTCACAAATTTTTCTAAATCTAAAAGTCTAATTAAAAAAAAACTATGTTTATTTTCATCTCTATGTCGATGTTGGAACAGTCCAAGCTCGCGCTGGCAAAGCCTACGAAGTGAGGAAATTTCTTACAACGCTCTTCTGCATCTAATTCTTAATATAACAGCTTAGTTATAGCCTCTTGATATATTGGTCTAAGCTTCACGCTTTTAAGGCGATAACTAAAAGAGTTGTATTGATATGACATAAGGCGGTCCGTAATATTGAATGTAACTTAGCTGCACGCTGTATTTTTCTGAACACCTCTTTCCCCTCGTTCATTGTCATCAACCTCTTGTAGATCAAGCGTAAATATTTTTCCAGTTTCTCTGACTTCAAGATTTTACAATATGGAAATAATTATATCTTCTATTCATTTTCTTAGGCATTGCTTTTCTTTTTAAAACATAAAAATTCGGAAGGTCGCCAGTGATAAGACATTCACATCAGGGGATTGAATTATTTACATTTCTACGTTTTATTGAAAGTATAATGTGAATTTGTGACACAATATCTCCAGAACTAAGCGGAAAGTGGGGAATAGAGTGATTCCCTCTAGGTTCCCTTTATCTAACCAGGGAAATAATTCCCTAAAGTAAATATCGAATCTACAACCATCAAGTTTACAACCAGATATCTGTTTACTAGACTATAGCATTGGTCTGCATTCGTAAACGAATATGAGATATTGACATTTTAATGACGTATTACAGGCTCAGTGCGCTGTCGTGTATACACGATGAAAATATTGAAAATTACTGTACTTGTTGTAGCGTTAATTTTGTAGTATTATATTAACTTGTATGAGGCTGTCGTGGCGCTGGGGTGCAAGTGTTTGAGTGTAAGTGCGACAGTTGTAGGTTCGGAAATGAACTATTTTTGTTTCTTCGCTCTGGTGCCGAGGCAAAGCGTGGTGTTGAGTTCCACTCACCACACAATGTCTCCAGAATTCAAAAGCGGAACGGTGTGTCTTAAGTCTCTGCGCGTCAGTGGCGGAACACATCCCCGCGCCTTGGGTTGATGATATTGGAATTATTTTCATTTTCCTTCTGTTATAAGGCATAACAATGTGTTGAGTTCCGCCATTAGCATTTAATGTCTCGAATTAATGTAGAAAGTGCAACATACATACTTTGGGTTGTTAGAAATAGATAAAGTTGGTACGGTAAGAAAAAATTGTATAATCGAAGATGTCTTTGTTTGCGGAAAGCTGAGAACAGCTGCGCTGAGTGCTAAAATCGTATGAGAAAATGTTTTCTCTTTTGCTTCGCAATGTAGCCACGTATAACAACGTAGGCAGAGAGAATCTATTGTTAAGTAACATTTACCACTTTCCGCCACATTTTCCAGACATTGCGTGTTTTGTGGAGGAACTTAAAGCCGTGCTTTATCTGGTTACCATACCGATAATTGACAATTGCTTATTCCCTCAAATGGTAATTGAATCCACAACCGTCACGTTTTCAGATTTTTACGTCTTTATTTGAAAATAAAATGCATAAAATACACAGACGCTAAACGACTTTAATAGGTAAAAAACCAAGTAATGTTCACTGCGGGCTCCGGACGACTATTTTGTATTCAAAAGCCGCGGAAAACTGGAAAAAGTCGTACAAAGTTTCAATATAATTAGACCTAGCTGAGCCACCTTATCAATTGGACCAGCAACTTTTACATTTCATGGAAAAGAAAAAAACTTTAGAATATACACTAGTACATATAATTTCAGATAGTGAAAAATTATTTTTCAGTAAGTATAATCGTATTTTCTTGGTGGTGCCAGTTGTGATTATAAGCGCGCCAGGTTCGGCATTCTATTCCTTTTGTTTTATTTGATCCTCATACGGGAGAATGGATTATTATAAATCTTTTTCGTTTCTTGCAAGACAAATCCTGAGACTGAGTTCAGCCACTCAACATGCAATATCTTAAAAATTGGCCGTAAATTGGGGAATGTATGTATCCACAGTATTGTAATATTAGGTTCCTTCTGCCCCCACTATATGTAGAATACAACGTGAAGTTCGAATACAATATATTCCTAAGCGTGTCTCGAGTCTCGAGACCGGAGTGTTCGGTCACAAGATTTTGCATACCCTGCTATGTTTGAAGAAGCGTAAAGATCTACATTGTATCTACATAAGTGTTCGGAGTAAAAGCTCTAACTTTATAATTTCGTTGTTACAGCATCTGCATTATTATGTCACATCAAATTTCGACGTGAAAGATGTCGTTTAAGAGAGCGGGGGAAGTTTCAGAACTGCACCCTGCTAACAAACTTGCCCTGTCTCTTGTGAACTTCCAAATTAGCTTTATCGCATCTTTATTATAGTTAAATTTTGTTTCCTTTACTTTATACTCACTGTTTTTGTGAGTTCCTTGAAGTCTAGTTTGTCTATAAAAAAATCATCAAAGAAGTAATATGTTTTCAACACATGTTTAGGACAAGATATAGTCGTACGTAGATACTCGTAACCATCATCTAAAATCATATGGCGAATATAACTAATATATGGCATCCTAAATAAATGCAACAAGTATTATTTTATTTTAAGATTCCAATTCTCCATTCTAGAGATTATATACGGTGTTGAGTTCCACATATATGCGAGGTTCCACATATATTGTATTCGACTGGTAAGCGTAGAACGGTTAGGTTCTTTCTGCCTATCCTTCAATATCAGGTATTTGGTAGAACAATAACGTACTTTACTTCCACTTTTTTAAACACTTCAGCAGACTTAATTAAAATTTCGTGATTCACATTTAGTTTGTTTTTTTAAAAAAAGACAATGACAGAATGCAATTACGTTGCACCAAATAAGCGACATGGCATAAAACATCAATTTCACCAGATTGTGGGAAAAGTGAAAAGGGAAAAATGTGCGGAAAGTGGGAAACAGAAATGCTTAAATTGGAACGGAGTGGTGGAACACTAGGTTCCCAGATTCTCTTTGCCTACCCTGCTATCTACATACAGGATACAGCGTGAATCTAAAAACAAACTTTATATATAGATAAAATATTAAAAGCACTAACCATGGCTTGTATCAAATAGCTGGGGTGGCAGTTTGTTTCTACGTTACTGCCACAGCGTGTCCGGTGCGCTTCCAATAATCCACCCAGATCCACGTATTGTTGATGCTTACGCGACTTTATCGGGAATATCACACAGGACATTGAAAATGGTATAGTGTTTTAGATCGGGTTTTATTTTTAACATAGTTTTTTTAGTAGACAGAGGGAACCAGGTGTTAAAACACTCCGTTTTCATTGAGATTTCTTCGTTCCCCAATTTGCGCCGAGTTGCGTTCGAGAACGAGTGCCAATGTCTCTAGAGAGGCATTGCATGTTGAGTGGTGAAAATCAACGCCGCGGTGCGTCTTTATGTATCTTAATAAGTATTTTTCTTTCCCAAGTGTGCAATAACACTTTAAATTTGTTAAAAATATTTAATAAATAGCATTCTCTCTTGCCAGACGATAATTCTTCGCAATTATCTTTGGGTAGTGGAAATTTGTGAAAATCGCCCTACAAAGATGTTAAAAACATAAATAAGTGGTAACAAGCGTATAAGAATTTCGACGTAGCTTGATGAGAACGTATGGCTCAGTGGACAGAGCGCCTGATCGGTTTCCAGGAGCTACGTTCAAATTTTTCTACGTTTTCTAAATAAGAAAGTTTCTTTCCTTAGTGTGGAATAACACTTTAAATTTGTTATAAATCTCTGTTTCTTATTTTGTATTTTTAATCAAATCTGAATATAAATAAGACGTTTGAAAGGTAGCTTCACAGTTTTCCCACCTTAACAAAGTAGGGAGAAAGATCCTAGTGTTAAGGTTCTCTGTTTTCCGCCTGAATTTATTGCGTTTTGAGTTGTGGTACTCAATGCCACACTTTAAATAGTTCTTTTCCTCAAATGGAAATCGAAGCGTTAGCGTATTACGTTTATACTAAAACACTGTCCCACTGCACCACGATGGCAATATATTAAAAATTAATTTTTCGATTTTTTCAGTTTGACGCTGTATCTCGCAAGCAGCTGGTTAGGCAAAGAGAACCTGGGAACCTTGAGCTAAGATACCCCATAACATACTACACATATACTACATAAAAATGTAAAAAGGTTTTTATGAAGTTGCAATACTAAAATATAAACCAGATTGATCCCACAATATTTGATTTCCATGCTTTTAGAATTCCATTTTGTTTGAAATAGAATGAAGCTTCGAAACGTAGGACGTACATGAGGTAGGTATACTTTACTTCGCAGTGCTGATATGAGGATTCGATTCAAATAATTCTTTTCAATTTTAAATTCCATATTCGATTTTGCGTTTTTTGAAAAATCATAATGGTGTAGCGGCGGTAGCGTCTTACTTGATGCGTGATGATTGTGAGTTGGAGCACGATTCGAGGGAGTTATTTCCATTTCCTCGATCTGGTAACAAGATAAAAAGTAGTGTTGAGTTCCGCGCCTCAACACGCAGTCACGAACAAAGAGTACCTTGTCAATTTTAATATTACCGTGAATCAAGAGTTTTAAAATGCTACAGGTAGATTATCAAATAACCGTAATGTAACCGTAATAAAATTCACGAACCCCAAAAAACCTTAAATTTTACTTTCATCACTTTCAAAAAAGGTAGCAATCTTAATCTTATGTTTTTTTTACATTTCAAAAGAAAGAGATACATTGCCGTGATTTTTATATTCGCACCTGAACACTATATATAAGTTAGTATTCTATTTGACACGGCGTCTGCGAGAAGGTGGAATAATTTATCTATAAGATTTCCCAGTGGCGCCACTATAGAGGAGAAAACTTCATACACAAGGGTTTGTTGTTTTCATTGTAATTCTATATTGTTTATTATACAGTATTTTGTACACACGCACGTTTTCACGCTTTTTCTCGTTTATCCATATAAGCGGGATGAATTCATGGAATACTATGTCAAATGTAGTTCATTACTTATATATTTTTGTATCTTGAAATTAAAAAAATAATCATCAGGTGAGAGCCTAAATCTCTTATGGTAGGTTCCGTACAAAATTCAGAATTGTAGGCTAACGGGAAGTGCAATTTATAAAAATTTACAAAGGTAAGCTCACGAGCGTTTACATTAATTTTGTATGCAATAGATTACAATTGAAAGCTTGTAATAGTTTTTATCTGTAAATATAAGTTTTTTATTTGCAGATAATATCAAATTATAAAAATACTAAATGTCGGACGGACGACCTGAAAATGTTACTAGATACCTCCACTATCTCAAGATAAATGGTCTTGACATACTCTTATAGTTAAGAATTACTTTTAGTAAAAATAATTTTATTAATATCTAATCACAAGATAAGATATTAACATACTCGTATGTCATAGAAGGATTTCATTTCTTATTTCTAAGGAACGGAACCCTAAAAAAGCAAGACACAAAAAAGATAAGCCTTTATTTTTTGTTCTAGAATTCTTTTTATATGTACAGCAAAGCTAGATTATTAAGGTAAGCGACTGTTATCTAAGTGAAGGTATGTAACTCATTAGTATAATTCCCTCGTAGAACTTAAAATCTACCCAAATGGACGTAAAAATATGTATTTACTTTTAAAACGTACTAAGATTATCTGCTTTTCGCTGCTACGATTTTCTTGTGTTCTGGCTTTTATACTTAAAATAGCTCAGCATGAGTTAAGCAACGCCAACTGTAGCTTAATGTGAGATTAATGTGCAGAGGTCAAAGGCTGCTTTTAAAGGGCAAACGGTTTGATTGCTTATTATTTGAGATGTTTTTATGAGGTTGCGCTGTAATAAACTAAAAAATCTAAGAATCTGATTTTGGACCACATTTAATAATCGTATTCTTATTAATTTCTTTTATTTGGCAGTTTGCTTAACGTAGGTAAATATAAATGAGTTTCACGTTGTATCCCGCCAGCAGCAGGGTAGGCAGAGGGCAGATAGTGCTTAGACACTACGTTCCCCACTTCCTGTCGAATTCTGGAGGCATTGCGTGTTACGAGGTGTCACTCAACGCCGCGCTTTGCTTCGACACCAGAGCGAAGAAATGGAAATATAAATTTTAATAAATATTTCATTTGAAATTTTTACATATTTTCTAAGAAAGTCGTTTAAGAAAAAATATTTAGTTAAAAAACAAAAAAAATCTCGATCACAGTGCGTCCGAAAAGTGAAAATATAAATTTATATAATATATTTTATTTTATTGGTTGTGGGTTCAATCCTCGACTGGGGATAGTCGGTTCACAGTCCCACACTTGTGGAACTGCGTTATGACTGGCCTCTAAATAAATAAATGATTAAATAAATAAACATCGTTAACTCCTCGTAAGTTACATAAATCTTAATATCAAGATAAGCTTGTTAGGTGCGGATCACAAAATACCTCACCTCTTCACAAGGTTTCGAGCTTTCCATTAGACCTTCGTTAATAATAATGACACATGTAACCTTTAATTTAAGATCTTCATGTTAGTTCAAGGCCTAAGGCAAATAAGAAAATCCTGAATAATTATTTTATTAGAGAAAATTATTAGTGAAATTATTATGACGCGGCGATGAATTCTGCCACCCAACACGCAATGCCTCCAGAATTTGGCAGAAAGTGGGGAACGGAGTGACTTTACACTAAGTTCCCTCTGTCTATCCTACCATGTGCGGGATACAGCGTGTAGCTGATTGTTATTTCGATAGTACTAAGAAGAACAAAGCTGTTTACAGTTCAGTTCAGTTCTTATTTGTGTCTTAGAAACTATTTTAAAATGGAACCCTATTACTATAACTTCGCTGTCTGTCTGTCCGTCTGTCATATCCATGTGAAATCTTCGCCGATGACGTATTTATG